>JAJIZI010000018.1:600000-800000 GCA_021018995.1 Chloranthus sessilifolius
AGGTGTATGTAATATTACGACAGGGTATGTTTATTTTGTTAGTGGCATACACTGTAGTTGAGGATTACACGCCTGATTCAAGGCATTGAATTGATTTGCGCATCTGTTTGGGAGCGCGTGATTTAGGCTTAAGGTGTTAATTAAGTGTTTAGGTTTGTGCGCGTATTGTATTTGCACGCTTCTAGCATTGCATGTGATCAAAAGGTCACCGGCTTGGTAAAGTGGCAGTGTTCGGGTGTCAATGTCGATTTCGTGCGTTGGTGCTAGCGTGTAATCCAATAAAGCGGCTAGGTGATAGTGTGTAATTGGAGCGTCGCCGGGTCACTGTGTGAGTGACCCTTCGGATTCCGCATGTTTTCTAATGCGGGTAATGTGATTAAGCATCGTGTATTGGGCGCGTGACTGGAGCATCACGCTGATGGCGCGGGTGAGAGTTTTATTATGCACTCGCGTTAGTGCGCGTGATTTGGTTTCCTCTCAGGCTTCTTGGCGCATGACCAAATTGCGCGCTAGGATCCGGGCATGCGATTGAGTCCGAACTCTATATAAGCAAACGGTTTTCATTTTCTTTCTATCCTTCAATTTAGTCTTAATTTTTTTAGCTTCTCTGATTTCTTTGCACTCAGGTATCTGTGTTTTTATGATATTGTGCGATCCAATCGTCTGTTCAGGATGTCATTTCTTCTGATGTTCGTCAGTTTGCTCATTCTCTAACTTAAGGTGGTGCTTGGGGATGGCATAACTCTGAGAATGGGCGGTATTGGGAAAGAAGAGGTTAGCCTTCACATTGATCCCTTTTAGGCAGCAGTTAAGGCAGCGTTGAGGAGGCAGCGACGGAGGAGATGAAGATGGCGGAAGAGGAGGCATTACAACTGGAGGGATGCATTCCCCAACCATTCCTCCCTAAAGCCTCCGATTGAATGCTCTAAGTCAGGTGTTGCTCCTCACTTGGTCTATGTCTTAGGTTTAGTTTTCATTTTGGGTTGTAGATTAGGTATTTCGGTTTTTGTTTTGGGTTGCAATTCAGAAGGTATGCCTCTGGTGACACTTGTAAAAATCTTTGTTAAATGAATGAAGAGTTGTTTATTGTATTAGTTTTTGGTGAATGGGAATTATTTTATTTTCAAGCTTTAGAAGTCTTGATTTTTGTCATGAGGAGAGCATGAATCATATGTTTAGAGTTTAAAATTATGTTTTGGTCTTATGCTTGGATACTTGTTAGAAATGTGTGAATTTCGAGTTTGATTTTAGGACATTTGGATGAGTGTTAGATGTTTTGACCTCATTGGTCTATCTTCTTCAAGGTGGATTTGTGTTTCTTGTGGGGTGAGTGTTTTGCATTGGTTGGTTGATCCATATTTGTCATGGATTGTAGCCTTTTAAGGGGGGCTTGTGTCTGGCTTTGGATTGAATCAAGCGGAGGGTGCTCATAAATGTGGCACTTGTCATCCTATGGTGAAAGGGGTATAAGTTTATAAATAGGGGCTAGGGGTCTAGTTTTTTATTTTGCATCTCATTGAAGATTAAGAGGTTTAGGGGCATTTTTTTTTCATTTAGTTTGTTTTTATTTTTTTGTTAATGTCTTTTCTTCCTATTTACTTTGTATCCCGAGTACTGGACCTTAAGGAAATTGTAATTTTATTTTTTTTTGGGAATGGATGGAATTTGGAATGCGGGGTAGCAGTTGAATTGCTACCATGTTAAGGGAAGAGATGAAAGAGAAGAAGGCGGCAGGAAGAAAAAACCAAGGGAAAGTGTTGGGTCAGAGTTCTTGTGACTGACAAAAATTGCTCCTTGGTAGGCTTTGTGGATTGACTTTTTATTAGCCCTTCTTGTTATGCTTTCTAGGGTAGGCTTCCATATGTGGATCCCGCAGATTCTTGGCGGCTTTCCGTGAACCACTCTTTCTTTCCTGCCGGCTCAGGAGGGGAAGATAGGATTCTTGTTGGAATTTGTTCAGGGTGTGCTTCTTCTCCGGGCCTCTCCAGGATCTCTTCCTTCTCGAATAAATCTGAATTCGGTCTAGGCCTGAAGTTGCTGATTTTGGATTGGTTATTTTTGACCGTGTATTCAGAGGGTATGCCCTCGGTGTATTTTGTAATGGCTTTATTTATTTATGAAGCAAAGGAGATTTATGATTACTCATATTTTTATAGAATTTTGGTTCGATTTTACCTTTAGTCAGCTCACTTTGTTTGGGCATATTGTTATTTATTATTTTTTTTTAGCTTGGCTTGATTTGGTTTATTTTTTGTTTGCTTTGGGGTGTGTTGGGAACATTTTTTTTTTAGAGTGTATATTTTTCTACGTTTGAAGTGTTTTTTTTTTGTAGACTCGTCCTAGCAAGGGTGTAGTTTTGGGTCAGTAACCAGTGTTTAAAATGCCCTTGTTTTGGCCTTTAAATCTGTTGTTCTGGGTATATATAGAGTATTTCAAACGCGCTTAACAGAAGGCGCATAACTAAATTAAGCGTCGGCATAGCCGTGAGCATTTGCGGGGTTTAGAGAATCATTACGTGTCGGTAAGATGTCGTGTAATCAAATTACACGCATGTTCCAAGATGCAGGATTGAGGTGGCACCTGGTCACTGTGCAGGTGACCTTTGAGATTTAGACGCCATGTTGGATGTGCATGATATAGTTATGCGTCTGATCTGCGGCGTGCAACCAGGGTGTCGTGAGCGGGCGACGAGTCGATTACACGCACTAACAAGCGTGCGTAATAGTGATTAAGCGCGATTATTCTCGTGCATAATTTACTTGCACCACCTATCCAGGGCGTGCGAATTGGCTGTGCTCTATATATATCCGGAAAGCCTTCATTTTTCCCGCGCTATCCAGTTTTTCTTCGATTCTTTGCTTCCTTACTCTCTTGTGTTATGATTTCAGTGTCTTCGTGATATTTTATGATTCGACGGTCCAAAACGGAGCCGTTTCTTGCGTTCTTCCGAGTTTTTTGAGCTCTTTCTTCTGAGATGGAGTCCGAGGGTAGTGATCAGTTATACGGAACTGTTTCAGAGGTTGAGTGGATGCTAGTAGTAGAGATTGGTGAGTCTTCTGAGGCTCAGACCAGCGTTGGTGCCTTGGAGGAGGATGTTGGGGTGATAGTGAGAGGGGAGGTACTTGAGGGTGATGAGATGGTGGCCAAGGAGGAGGTACCTGTGATTGATAAGGGTAGAGTGGATGAGGGTACTGAGAATGTTTAGGGCGCTGAGGATGAGGTGTTGTGCTGCTCACCTTACAATTATTAAATGGTTAAAACAGCAAATTAACTGTACAAATTACAGTAATGAGGGATCAAGGTAAGTAGGTAGTCCTACAAGAACTAGGGCTCTTGCAACAAGTCTTAATAGGTAAGGGTTTGTCCATAGGGAAATGTGATTTAAACTATGGTAAATCTCCATATCTATACCAGATCTGGCACTCTATCCTAATTTAAACAAAATCAAAATAGGAAAGAGGAGAGGTTTCTAGAATTTTTCACTTTACAAAAAATTACAAAAAATCAAATGCAAGTGAAGCAGATTTGGTTAAACACAGAGTTAAAGGAATATGGAGAAAATATTTTGTTAAACACAGCTAGTCCCATCAGACTCAGGCCCAGTACCAAGCCCCTAGGGCCCTTGGACCTAGACCTATCAAACCCAAGCCCAAGGCCCATCACCCCACACCCAATACCCACATGGCCCATTAGCCCAAACCCAAAAGGGCCCATTGGCCTAAAATCATACCAACCCCCACACCCAAGCCCAAGGCCCATCAACTGAAGCTTTCCATAACCATCAAGCCCAAACCCAAGGCCCATCCACCCACACTCATCAAGGCCCATTCACAAAACCCTTACCCCTTCACTAGTACCCTTCATTCACCTACACCGCTTATGCCCCCATCCCGCCTCCAACGGAAAATCCGATCCACCCCATTCCTCAAAACCATGCCTACAACATCCCGCCACATCAACCACACCCCCATCACCCCCATAATGTACACCCAACTTAGCACAGTATTCATCCACAAACCACTCATCCATTCACTCTTTCCCATCCCCTACAAGCCTTGTGGCCCCACCAGGTCATCCAACCCATCACCCCCCTGGTCAAAATAGCGGACCTCACCCCTCACGAGAACAATGACCAACAGTACGAGGAGGATGAGATCCACAACAGTGGAGGAGCTGCCAGCTTCGGCCCCCCCAGGCCCATCATCATCACACCCAGGGCCAAACAAAATCAAGGGGAGGCAATCCCAGCTATAGCCTCAAAAGAATCAGAGCAATTGAAAGAATAGATAGACAGAATACAAAAGCAGGTGACGAAGATGGGAGGGCAAGAACTGCATTCGACAGACTTTTCAGTCTTATGTCTGTTCCCGGATGTCTCCCTACCACAAAAATTTAAGATGTCATCATTCGATAAATATAATGGCACTAGCAACCCCATCGCCCACTTAAAATCTTACTGTGGGGATATGTGCCAATACGGCGAAGATGAATGACTCCTCATCAAAGTATTCTAAAAGAGTCTAACGGGCCCAGCACTGAGATGGTTCACGTCCCTAGAACCATCCATGATAAAAATATGGAAAGATCTGACACACTTATTCCAAGAACAGTATGTCTATAACATAGACATAGAGCCAAGGAAGTTTGATCTGGCCCGTTTGAAGCAAAGGCATGATGAAACTTTTAGTGCCTACTTAGGAAGGTGGAGGGCATTGGCTGCCCAGGTGACCCACCGGATTCCTGATGATGAGCAGATTTAATTGATAACCAAGGGAGCTCTCCCAGTCATCGCAAAATTTTTGTTATATCAGCAATAGTTCAGTTTTACTGATTTGGTCCGAAATGCCAACCATTGCGAAGACGCCGTTAGAGAGGGCAGGTTAGGAAAGAGCGTGGCCAATGGGGCCACCAGGGTTCGAAAGGCTGCCAAATTGAGAATCGAAAGAAGACTAGGGGCAGAGGTACAGAACATCGTTTACCCCCAGGCCAATACCAATCCCCCCCGATACAGCTCCAGGCCATGCAACCACCCCCAGCTCGTTTCGAGCAAGCACCAAGGCCACACAGTAGACCGAGAGCGCCATTTACCCAAGAACAGATGAGAGCACTATTCGAACGGGTGTTCACACCATTAGGATAATCTTTATGTGTCTTATTGCCAGTGTTGCTACAAAAGGGTCTGGTCAATTTACTCCAGCCTCGCCCACCACCCAATCCAATCCCGAGAAACTATGACCCAAACTTGCATTGTAACTTCCACTAGGGGCTAGGTCACCCTACAAATGGGTGCTTCCCACTAAATCACGCGGTCTAAGATCTAATAGAGGCGGGAAAAATTGTTCCCCCACCACTTCCTCAAGGATAGAACCAGAACATCCATCAAGCCCCTCTATCCCGCACCCAGGAGGCCCCAAGCCTAACATCCATTGGGTAGAAGAGGAAGAAGAAGTGTTTGACCGCTCGGATTACATCAGTAGCCAAGAAGAGTTCTCATTTTCCAGCATGAATAAGGACGAACCATTTGTGGGGGTGATCGAGCCACTGTACTTAGCCGATTACTTCCCCACCCCGGTATACCAGGAGGAGCCCTTAGATTTAGGGCAGTATTTTCCACTCCCGCTCCCACCTATCAAATCCAAACGGGCATAGACCTACCACAATCATACACATATCCGCCTCACTCCCAATTCACCACATATACCTCTTCATCACACCCAAATCACCCCACGCCATACATAACTCTACCATCCTCATATTATCCTACCCCATACACACCCTCAAATCCCAACACCCAGTATACCACCCCGCCATCCCCAAATCATCTGGCCCAATACACAACCTCCACCATCCCCAAATTCCTCCGCTCCATACACAACTCCATCATCCCCAATTCATCTTGTTTCATCCATGAACCCATCATCGCCCCACTATGCCAACCCATATACAAACCCTTCATATCCATACCCCCTTACTCCATCCACTATCCAATCATATCCCAGTCACCCCACTTCATGCACAACTCCATCATCCTCAATGTACCCCGTTTCATCCACAAACCCATCATGTCCCCACCATGCCACCCCATATACAAACCCTTCATATCCCTATCACCCTGCTCCACCCGCACCTCCAATCTCTCCCAGTCACTCCATCCCAGTCGCACCCCCACCATCCCTATGCTATTTCACCCCTAATCCAACTCCACCCCCACCCAAACAAATAACCCCTCACCCGCTCCCCTTATCACCCACTCCCAATCACCACTGGTCTTACCACACCCAGGTAATGCCGGTACAAGCCCCCTCCGCACCCGCCACTTCAACCCTGCCAATTCTCGCCACTACCATTCCGCCCCTATTCGAGTCAACCTAGTCGGACCCAAGAATCCGACATACCCAGCCCAATCCTCCTCAGAATCACCATGCACTCCCTTCCTCATCCCAAAACCTACCTATGACCCGCATCAAGTACCGTTAAGCTATGAATAGATGGATATGAATGCTGGTTGTAATCGAGAGGAGACTGTTGAATTTATTACCCGATATGGTAGGATTTCTACACAGCCAGAAGCATCGAGGGTCGTCAGAGGAAAAGAGAAGAAGAAAGAGCAGGCCGCATGGAACCCCTTTGAGAAAATGGCCAGAGAGCATGTGTTGGAGACACAGCTCAAGAGAACACCCGCACATATTACTGTGTGGGATTTGTTAATCACGTCCTCGCTCCACTTTCAAGCCTTAATGGGAGCACTCAAAGACGCACATGTTTCCGCCCACGTAACCCCAGATGAAGTGGGAGAAAGAATCGGGCAAGTATTGGCCCCAAATGCTATCTCATTCACTGATGCGGATTTGTCGCTCGAGGGGAACAACAACTCTAAGCCCTTGAATATAATAGTGGAAGTAGGTAACCTGGTGGTGTCATTGGTCTTAATAGACAATGGGTCGGCATTGAACGTATGCCCTCTGAGGACGGCAATCAAAATCGGTGCGAACCCCGACACTTTTCGGCCATCCATAACAAGTGCCAGGGGATACGAAAATAGTAGGAGAGAACTTATAGGAGAAGTGGACCTTGACCTAATCATCGGGCCGCAAACCTTCACCGTCCCCTTTCAGGTGATGGACATCAAGTCTACGTTTAATCTACTATTGGGCCGGCCGTGGCTACATGAGATCGGGGCAATACCATCAACTCTACACCAAAAACTCTGATTCATCTTAGGCGAAAGAATCGTCACCATCATAGGTGAGAGCAGAGAAGATAGGGAGCGGAGCGCTCTGCATATTGAGAATCCGAAAGTGCTTAACATGCTGCATACAGCAGATGACACCGATCTCCATCGATTTGAGTATGACTTTTCAGCCATTACCATCAAGTCACCTAAAAAAACCCTACCAAAATTGGGGTAGGAATAGATGCAGCTGTGTTCATGCTCCACAAATGGGGCCATCAAAAAGGGAAAGGGCTGGGCCCACGCCTTCAAGGAAGAAGAGACCCCGTCAGGGCTAAGGGGCAGCAAACTGAATTTGGCCTAGGCTATGGGCCCCTTGAAGAAGAAGTCAGAGAGGCCAAGGAAAAGATAAGAGCCTCAGCAGCCGCCAGGGCCAGGGGAATCAACCTGAAAAAAGAAACTCCCGCTCGACCCCACATTCGTCAAACCTTTGTGAGCACCGGGGTTGTAAAGATTGATCTGAATGGGGAGACAAGGGTAACCCCACACAAACCTATTTTCGCCCATCCTACCAACCCTTACATCACCCCCCCAGACCTCAAGGTGGACTTAGCCGCCCTCTCCTTGTTTGAGGAAAAGATCCCCCGGCCTACCCGTCACTCTAGCACCAGTCGCTTTGGGCCCATCCTAACCATAGAGGACAGGGTCCCAGAGGACCCCTCCGTAAACATGCTGAGGGAGGAACTGTAAGAGCCAACCGATGTAGTTCACAACCAAAAGGGTAAAGGTCAGGCCTCATAGTTAAGTAGCTGGGCATCTTTGCCCCAACTCCTGGGAGCCGCCAAAAGCCATAAATACGCCACCGGCTCTCCAAAAAAAAACAACCTGTAAAAAGTGAGGTTAGCCTCTGGGACACTCTACCCTATATATATAGAGATCCACCTCGCCAAGGGCTAACCTCCAAAAAATTGCAAAAAATTATAAAAATAGAAAAAATACAAATTCCAAAAATATTGTCCTTTAAAATTTCTAATAAAATTAAAAATGATGTCGTGATACCCGTCCCACGTGAAGCCAACCCCTTTCCTATAGAAATACAAGAAGATGAAGGAGTCCCGAGTCTAGATGAGGAAGGTCAAATCGATGAGCTCCCCAATGAGCTCCTCAAGCAATTTGTCAACTTTGAGCATGGCCCGATCCCCTGCGGAATCGTCAATTTGGGCACCAATGAGGCTCCTAGAATCATCAAAATCGGAACAACGTTGTCCCCTGCGGAGAGAAAGGGTATGATAGACTTCCTTCGGTCATACCAAGGCGTCTTCGCATGGTCGTATGAAGACATGCTTAGTTTGGATATCGATCTGGTTGAGCATGAGCTGCAACTCTACCTTGATTTTAAGCCAGTTAGACAAAGGCTAAGATGCCTACGACTTGAATGGATGATGAAGGTGAAGGACGAGGTAATTAAGCAGTATGATGTAGGGTTTCTCATAATATCCAAGTACCCGCAGTGGTTGGCCAATATCGTCCCCGTACCAAAGAAGGATGGGAAGGTTCGAATGTGCATTGATTTATGAAATCTCAACAAGGCGAGCCCTAAGGATGACTTTCCATTACCCCACATCGATATCTTGATCGATAACACTTGTTAAGACCTAAAAAGTGCCACTTTTCACCCCTTAACTTAATCTCTGTTAGACCCTTAATCATTTAATAAATGTGTTTTGAGTCTGTTCTATAGGTAATACGCAGTAGCTGCAAATAACCCCCTAACCATGCCAAGGAGCTCACTGTTGATCCAGAGGCCCCTCAGAAATGTGAAGATAGAACCCAGACAGAGAGTTGGCTGCAGCATAGGCACAGCAAATTAGAAACAGACCAAGAAGAATGCCTCGCGCAGATGTCGCAGGGTTTAATTGAACCAAAAAGAATGATTCGCGCAGTTGTCGTAAGCCCCTGGAGGAAGCACAATAATTGCCCGTGCAGTTCTCGCGCTGCTCTCGCGTGGTTTGATGCCAGAAAGAGTTGAAAAGCAGACTTCGTGATGTCCTCACGAGGCTCAGTCTAAAGCATTCACGCAGTCTCGTGCAGCTCAAAAGAGGAACTGTTAAGCTTCATGCGACTCATTCATAAGAGAGAGCTTTAGGTATTCCTGTGCGCAGCTGTCACGCAGTGGCCACGAGATATAGTCCCTCAGAGAAATGCTTGCATTACCCAGAAACTCATGAACACTGCTTCTTCATGAGGATCTGTTGTGAGATTCACCAAGGGACGAACCGCGCGAGCAAACCCCGCGCCATTCAAAGCTGAAAGAGCAATCTCGCGATAGCTATTTCTATTCCGCAATGACTAAAATGCCAATCCCGTGAGTGCATGAACTTCAAGTAAATTCAACCCCACGATGCCAATTCTACCACGCAGCAGGATCTAGAAATCCTTTCTATCCAGTGAGGATCGGGTTCTAAACTTCTCCCCACTTCTGTAAGGGCAATCTGGGAATCTCCAGCAATTAGGGCATGCACTCCAATGCTCTGATCTCCGTGCATGTGCCTCGAGGCATCCAAGGGACAGGAATGGGCCACAATTACATTGAGAAATTAGGGTTTTCCTAACCCTAATTGAGAGAGAACCGACTGCTATATAAGCCTAAGCCTAGCTTAGGTTTGATCATCTTGGAAAAGGACTCTCTTTTTCTCAACTTCTGTGTTTCATCCTAAAACCAACTGTAGAAGTACAGTAGGCTAAGGTTAGGGTTTAGGAGTTTTCTTTTTTTCTTTTTCTTTCTCTCCATAGTCCAGCATTTGCTGGCTATGCCTTTTGTATGATTATCTGGTATAAATGTTAGTGGAGTTTTTGTAATAGGATTTGTAGCATGTATGGGATGATGTTCTTGTTTTGAGTTGTTCTGTACAAGGCTGCTGCCTTGAGATCCTCCATAGCTAAGTTGTATCGTAAGCAATGGAGGATTGTTTTCAATCTGTTTAAACCAAGTGACACGTATTGTCGGGTTAGGCACGATGAGCCTTCCCCCACAACAAGATCAACTAAATCTGAATCCCCATGGGAGCTTGAGCTGGTAGCCTTGTGAACATGGTGGCAGCAGCAATGCTTTTGTTCTGACTTAGGCCTTTGTGAGGAGGATAGCCTCTGTGGATAGTTTGTGACCATTCAAGTGGACATGTTATAGCCCTAGGGTGAAGCCAATCCATAGACCTAAGGCAGATTCCTCTTCTCTGCACTTGTGCTTGTAGCCCTGTGAGAGATTGTGCAGAGACAGAGTCCCCTATATTTGTATAGATCCACCATCAGATTGCAGAGCTGATTTGGCTGTAGAGATTGTAGGCTTGTGACTGGATCACTGCAGACTTTCTAAAGTAGTGAACAGCCATGCTTAAAAGCTAGTACTCAAACTCTTGCTGGTCCTGTGTGTCCAGACTTGTACACTTTGTAGGCCTAGCCCCACACGCAGAACTTTAGAGGATGAGGTTCCTATGGATTCTTGAGCTTGTAGACTGGATGAAGTAGTGCCTACAATGATAAGCTTGTTCTGACCTGGAGAGCCTACTAAGGATAGCTCCCTTGGAGCTTTAGATCAACTTCCCTATGGGACAAACTCTTACTTATCAAAAATTGCTACAACAGGCCCTGTATCTTACAGGACTGTGCATATTTTAGGCTTGCTACTTCGTAATCCTCACTCTACCTTTCATTCATTTTTATTCACCCCATTCTTATCACTGTCTTCAATAAAGTCAGTAGAAAGCATTTAAAATATTCTAACACACTGCTAAGCACGGAATGCTCTCATTCATGCACGGATTCTCAGGCTACAATCAGATTAAGATGGCAGAGGTCGACCGAGAAAAGACTGCGTTCATCACTCCCTAGGGTACCTTCTGCTACAAGGTGATGCCATTCGGGCTCAAGAATGCTGGGGCAACCTACCAGAGAGCAATGACGACCCTATTCCATGACATGATGCACCGAGATATAGAAGTGTATGTCGATGATATGATTGCCAAATTGCCGAAAAGGGATGACCGCTTGGTAAACCTTCAGAAGCTGTTCGAGAGGTTGAGAAAGTATAGGTTGCAGTTGAATCCCCAGAAGTGCGCATTCCACGCTATGTCAAGAAAACTATTAGGTTTTATTGTCAGTAGGAGAGGCATCGAGGACGATCCGACCAAGATCAAGGCCATCACTGAAATGCCACCACCATCTACAGAGAAGGAGGTCAGAGGCTTTTTAGGCAGAATCCAGTACATCAGTTGGTTCATTGCACAATTAACTTTGATATGCGCCCCGATCTTCAAACTACTAAGAAAGGATTCGCCAGTTGAGTGCAACGATGACTACCAAGCTGCATTTAACAAAATCAAGGGTTACCTCCTAAATCCTCTAGTTTTGGTACCACCGATACCTGGCAGACCCCTGATAATGTACCTGTCCACGACAGTGTTTTCCATGGGTTGTGTGTTAAGATAGCATGATGCGACAGGAAGAAGAGAGCAGGCCATCTACTACCTGAACAAGAAGTTCACTGATTATGAGACACGCTACTCTCATCTGGAGAAGGCATGCCTAGCACTCATGTGGGCTACTCAAAGACTTCAACACTACCTGTTATCCCAAGCCGTTCTACTTTTGGCACGGATTGATCCGTTGAAGTACCTGTTTGAGAAACCTGCTCTCACTGGCCGAACTGCACGATGGCAACTTTTATTATCTAAATTCGACATCACGTATGTCACTTAGAAATCGATCAAATGGAAGGCACTTGCTGATCATCTTACTGATAATCCTTTACCTGACTATGAGCCGTTAAGAACCGAATTCCCAGATGAAGATATCTTGTTCATGACGAAAGACGGTACAAAAGGAGCAGAAGAATCATGGGTAATGCACTTTGACGGAGCATCACATGTCGAGGGCGAAGGAGTTGGCACCATCCTAATTTCACAAAAAGGATCCCATGTATCGATCTCTATCAAACTCAACTTCCCCTGCACTAACAATATGGCTGAGTATGAAGCTTGCGCTGCCAGTCTGCACGCAGCTCTCGATCTGAATGTAACTCACCTTCGAGTATTTGGTGATTCACAGTTAATCTTATGCTAGACGAATGGTGATTGGAAGATGAAAGACAAGAAACTGATCCCCTATCATGAACACCTCGAAGATCTGATATCTTGCTTCCAAGATGTGACTTTCTCATATGTTCCTCGGATAAGGAATCGCCTCACCGACGCATTAGCAACTTTGGCATCAATGATTGAAATCCCTAATGGTGTTAAGATGAAGCTGATCATGATCGAGCAGAGGAATGAGCCAGCCTTTTGCCTCCAGATTGAGGAACCTACAAAGCTTGATGATGAGCCACCTTGGTTCTCAGATATCAAGATTTTCCTCGAGACCCTAACTTTACCAGAGGGTACATCCAAGACAGATCGACGAACTATTCAACATTTAGCGACAGGTTACGTCATTTGTGGGGAATGCCTCTACAAGTGATCATACAATAACGTCTTACTCAGGTGCCTCACTAAAGGTGAAGCGGTCAATATTATGAATGAAATCCATGAGGGAGTAAGTGGAGCCCACGTCAGCGGTCACATGCTCGCTAAGAAAATCCTTCGACAGGGATACTTCTGGACCACCATGGAATTGGATTGTTGCAAACATGTTCAAAAATGCTACAAGTGTCAAGAACACTCCAGTCTGATACACACTCCTGCCATTGATCTTCACTGCATGACCACTCCTTGGCCATTTGCTACCTGAGGCCTTGACATTGTTGGAATGATTAATCCAAAAGCATCAAACAGACATCGATTCATCCTTGTCGCCATTGAATACTTCACCAAGTGGGTAGAAGCGGTGTCATATGCCAACATCACGGCTAATCACATTGAAAGGTTCATCAAGAACAACATCAATTGCAGATTCGGCATGCCCAAGGATATCATCACTGATAATGGTACTAATTTCACTAATAGGCGCATCCAAGCCTTGTGCGAGCAGTTTCGGATCAAGCATCATTGATCATCCCCATATAGGCCTCAGACGAACGGAGTTGTAGAGGCGGCCAACAAAACTCTAGTCCGCATTCTGGAGAAGATGGTAGTCACTAACAAAGATTAGAGGGAGCAGTTAGCCTTCGCGCTTTGGGCCTATGGAACGTCTATCCGTACTGCTATAGGAGCAACCCCGTTCTCCCTTGTGCATCGAACCGAGGCCATCCTCTCGGTAGAGGTTGAAGTACCCTTGCTCCGAATCCTCATGGAATCAGGTTTACCCAAAGCAGAGAGAGAGAGATCTCGCTTTGAACAATTAAACTTATTAGACGAGAAGAGACTCCTAGCCTTGTGTCACACTCAAGTTTATCAGGGGAGAATTGCACGCTTTATAATAAATGTGTCCGCGATCGAGATCTAAAGGTAGGAGACACTGTGCTGAAGAAGATCTTCCCATCCCTCCATGCCGATCCAAGAGGAAAGTTTAAGCCAAACTGGGAAGGACCTTACGTCATTCGAGAGGTGTTGCCAGGATACGCCATCCGCCTCGCCACCATGGACGGAGATCATCTTCCTGAGCCCATCAACGCTAGATACGTCCGACGGTTCTACTCATAGTCAATCGTGATAAGGTAAGTATTGATGAAACAAATACGTGACTGCTTAAGAACCACCCAAAAGAGGCAATCATTCCAAGCACAGTAGCCCAAAAAACATTTATGAAAATGATGATATCCTTTGCTACCCCATTTGAGCCTGGGCCTTTCTTTCAATAAATCCATTCCCCCCAAAAAAAATATACGTGTACATATATAAAAAAAAAGAGAGAGAGGAAAGATACATGAGTATAGAGTCACTATCAAATCAAAAAAAAATCGAAAAAGCAAAACCTCAAAAAGAGATTGTCTTAAATCGAAAAAAAAATGAAGAAGAACAAAAAAAATATGTGGGCATGTACAGTAAAAAACCCCCAAGGAAGAAAGAGTGTTGAGAAAGTTGAAGTCGTAGCAAGGAAACCCTTTTAATCTAGCATACCTTCAAATCCTAACCCTACCCATGGCCAAGCTACACCCTGAAGGAAGCCCTCTTTGTAGGTTCACAAGCAGTCATATTAAGTCAACATGAGCCGAGTCGTGAGACGACACCAGAACCCCATCCAGCCGGTTACGTCGGAATCATTGTCCATGTCGTGGCTTTCTGGTTCTAAAAAAAAAAGAAGAAAAAAAAAAGAAATTATTAATTAATTTGAGTTCAAAGCAAGATGGACGTGGTGAAAACCCGTAAGGGCACCGCGGGTGAAAACAACGAACTCACGCGGACCAAGTGAAAACCTGAAAAGGCACCTAGGGTAAGAGAGCGAACCCATGGACGTGGTGAAAGCTCGAAAGGGAGCTACGGGTAAAAACAGAGATGACAGGCATGGCGAAAACCCGTCTTGGGCGGTGTGAGCAAAAATGTCAAGAAATGAGAGATTAGGAGAGGATCTTTTTTGGCCCGCCTATTTTAGTCTAGACCCCTTAAAGCCTCTTCTCCCCTTTGCTGGGCCGCTCATGTTAGAAATTGGATCGGATCTCAATCAAGTATGTCGTCTCTATTGCGTCATCTGAGACATGACCAAAGGTAAAGGTAGAAGACCAATCAATCTCGGGGAAGTTAACCTATCCATGTTTAAAAAGAAAAATCGGAGCCTCATAAACAGGGTTCGACCATGCTCAAAAAAAGACCCACTAGTTGGCCTCGTAAATACCGACATCACAAAAAGGAGGAGAAAAGGAGAAAATTTTAAAAAAGATAATAGATTTTCCTTTTCCATATAAAGCCACACACCGTGTAGGAGAAAATTTCAAAAAAGATAATAGATTTTCCTTTTCCATAAAGAGCCTCACACTGTGTAAAGAAAAAATATATATATATATATATATTTTGTTTCCTTTTCCATAAGAAACGTTACGTTGCAAGACATATGGAAGAAAATTCGAACACCAAAAAAAAAATATATATATATGTATATATAGCAGACTTCTTTTCTTTTCTTACAGCGTTACGTATGAAGTGTCACGTTCCAAAATAATAGAACAATATGACACACTTTCTACTTTCTACTTTCTGCACAAGTATAAAAAATAAAAACAAATAAAAAAAGAAACAACCCAAAAAAGGAAGGAGATCTCTGTTAAGGGGCATCACCCCCCCCTGTTCATATGATTTATGGTATATGAAGGAACAGGTCAGGGGCAGGAACCACGCTTCAAAGCACTGATCTCTGCAAGAAGAGAGTCCTCACGGGCATTTCGATCAGACAACCACCTACCATGAAGACTCTTCTACCGCCTCCGTGAAGCGTCAGCCACACCGTGAGACTCAGTCAAAAGCCCAGTCAACCGAAGAACCTCACTCTCGGCCGTAGCAGCTCTCACCTCTTCCATCTCAGCTCTGGCCCTTTCCTTCCCCAATGCCTCAGTCAAAGCCAGCTTCTCTACAGAAAGAGACTCAATCCTAGTCTGGAGCATCATTTCCTTGTATGGCCAGGGTCCTGTCCCTATCGCATCTATCAAAACTGGGTTAGGGACAGGTAAGCCCTTGGATGCCAGCCAAACCTCATAATCAGAAGAGAGGATGCCCCCCTGAACTAAGCTACACATATGTGCCGATTGGCGGGTCTCCCAGAGGGCTGCTATGTGGTCTAGGTCATTAAGAGAACCCCGAGAGAATATGAGAGAGCACAAGGGTGGCCTCACAGTGCACGACACGTGTTGGGTATATCCGAATTGACGGAGCACCCGAGATGGGAAATAGTAGGTACTACCAGTCAACCACAAAAGCATGATACCCTCACAATCCCGGGAGCAGATAATCGAAAAGGTGTCGTCCAGCTAGGGAAGTTGCTAGATCAACTCCGTGTCGGATAGCCACAGGCTCAGTTCCTCGATGCTCTCATGGGGCAGTCTCGAGCACCGGATCAGAAAGTCCTGAGCCACATCCCCTCTTACCAAGTAAAATCTTGGCAAGGGCCCCATGACAGCCAAATGCTCTCCTAGCCAAATCTAAATAAGGAGTAGACTCCCTCTAAGGATCCCGACCCGGCCTGAGGCCGAGGCATCCATGCCTCGATACATCTCAGCCAGAACCAGGTGCACCAATAAACAACCTCCCTCCAATTCAATCAAGACATCGCATAACCAAAAAGAAAATGTCTCACCCCCAGTAAAGAAGAGAACTTTCGACAGCAAATAAAGAGCAAAGGCCTTTATATTGAAAGGATCTTGGATAGGCAACTTTCGGAGACTCAAGTCACCGAAAAGTTCTCTCAGGAATTTCATCGAGCACTTGGTGGGCCCTCTGGCGAAGCCCTTCTCATACTCACCCCTTTTCAAACCAAGAACCGTGTGGACCGCCTTTGCATACCCCAGTCTGGGTACCACTTTGGCAAGTCCCCGATGCATCCTCAAGCCGGTAATAGAGGCTAGCTCTTCTAAGGTTAGGGTAAGCTCCCTAGACCAAAATATGAAGACGTGGGCCCTATGGTCCCACGACGCCAAAGCCGCTTGCAAGAGATTGGGAAATGGAGGAATAGCAAGGAGGGAAGAAAGGAGGGATAACTCGAGGCGATCCAGAACAGCGAGCTCACCCATGACCAAGCTATCACACCATTTCTGCAAAAAACTGGGCCCCGGGTCCAAATAGGGAAGTATACTAGCCCCAGCCTCCGTATGAGAATTTGGGCCTTTCTTGAGAAGCGGGTCCATGGACATACAAAGTTGGTCTTTATGAAAATCAGCCAATGTAGGGCGACGGACCCGCTCGAAAAAGAGGAGAGAGAAAAGAAAAAAAGAAGGGGGTAAAAAGGCCAAGCCCGGGTGAAAAGGGAGCCAAAGAGGGCCAGGTTCGGGTTATAAAGAACCCGTCGAGCCTAGTTATATGAGGCGTATATAATATATATGCCAAGGCAAAATTTTAAAATATTTTGCCAGGTGTATATATCATATATGCCAAGGCAACTTGTCAGATGTTTTGCCAGGAGTATATAATATATACGCCCAGTTAAAGAGGGCAGGGAAGTGTGGCTCCCCTCACATTAGCCCATTCTTTTCTACTTTCCCAAGGGAGGAACGGATTTCTCTTAGCCTACTTTTTTATCTCGGGGCAGCCCACAGGCGGGCACGCTCACACACCCATGGGAAACCTTCGGATGACGCGGTATCCGTGGTCATATACGGGGAATCTCATATGGGCTCAACCCCATCATTGGAGGGGCTCTAGCCTGCTTCATGCCAAGAAAAAAGAAACCATAAAAGCAGAGAGATAACCAAACGAAGCATTCATATAAACCATGAAAATCATAAAACCATCCAAAAAAATCGTTGCTTCAAAAAAATAAAAATTATTACATATCCTCAATAAATCAAAGTCTAAACTGTTTCACTCTTTCAAATTTTAAGAAAGTAAACTAGTCTTGGGCAGCCCCCTTTGATTTCTTTTGGCGACGAGTCGCGCTTTGAATAGTACGGGTCTCCCCCACCCGAGTCCATGCCTGAGAGATGCGGCCGAGCAGAGAGCGCAACTCCTTTTCACGAACACGCTGCATAAACACACCAAAGACCGTCAGGTAGGGAAACGAGCAGAAAATAAATAAGAAAATGATTAGGTGTGGTCAGTATTCACTTACCACCTCAGCCTCCCTAAGCTCGACAATGTTGCGGTAGTATTCGGCTTGGTTCACGGCCGACTCATAATCCTTCAAAAAAAAAAGATAGAGAGGTATCAGTCACACAGGTCATCGACATGATCCAAGAAAACAGAAGAGCAAGGTAACAAGGGGGAGATGACCCCAGGGATCAGCTCAGGGGGTGGGATCCGAATAGCTTCAACAGATATGCGTGCCTTCTCAGCCACATCGGCACACATATGCGACAGAAAGGCATTGTCCAAACGCTTAAAAGTCCCCTGGACCTCAGTTGGTGAACTGTCGAAAGCGCCAGAACCAGAAGGGTCAGAAGATCCAGCACCATTAGCCTCATCGGGAGCAGCTGCCTCATCCCCCTCATCTGAATTGCCACCCTGTCTAAACTATGGAGAGAAACAATTTTTGGTTCAAATTGCAGGGCAATCAAGGTAATCATATGGAAGGCTGCTAAATAGAAAGAGGAAAGAAAATTACCTGAGATCGCGGACCACCAAAAGCCAAAAAGTTAGCACCGGGCACTAATCGGGGCAGCAGAGAATGATAGGGCAGATACTCATACCACATTTGATATCCCCCAAGAAAGAGAAGGTCATCAATGGGGACCCCGTGGTGGAGAAAGCTAGCGGTAAGCACTTCGGTAGAACCTTGAGGAGCCAATACATCAGTCGGAGGAGCTTGGGGCACAGCGAAGAGAGGACGATACTGATGAACCACCCTCTCTCCTAGGTAATAGGCCCGTGACCAGGACCCATAGAAGAAAATAATGCGTCGGTCATTCAAAAAATGAGAGGGGCCCACTACAGCCAGGTTCCAGAAGGGGGATCTGATGTAAGGATCAAGGATGACCTGCTCGACAAAAAGGAGGAGAGATATATATATTTGGTCAGAACCCACAACACAAAAGAGCTATCAAATTTGTAAAGAGAGAAATTGTTATACCTGCTCAAGGATCAATAGATCAAACTGGGAGCGCAGCCCTAACTCTAGGTGCTTCATATGCATGTCCCGACGGCAGTTCGCGTGCCAATTACTCATAAGGGGGAACGTGGGAACTTCGGAGAGAAGCAGAGGGCAACCAGGTTGGAAATGCAGATACCCCCAAACCTGAGAAAGCAAGCAGAAAAAAATAGATATGCCATAAAAAAGGAAAAGTCAGACAAACTGAGACCAAAGGATAAAATACCTCAAGTGCAGGCCCACAACGGAGCTGGACTCCGCAAGTACGGCTCGCACCGGGCTAGACATGAGCATCGCATAACCAGCACTGCCCCAATCAAACCGACGCATAGTGTCCCAGTTCAACATAAGACTGAGAAGGGACAATGAGACCCGCCCTCCGTTGGTATTTGAAAGGAGAGTCTTGCCCAAGGGGAACAACCGAGAAATGCAGGCCAGCATCAGTGCGCGCTCGGGCTCGATATAAATGGCCGCATCATGCTGGCCCAGATCCATTAACTCATGGGGCCCAAATAGACCAACCAGCCAAGATAACTTGACTTCGGAACCACGAACGTTCCCGGAGGTTGGGTAGGACCCTATCAGTCGAGTCACCTCCTCCCTATTTGGTGTGCGGGTAGGTGTCACAGGCACCCTCCAATACGAACCCTAGAAAGCATGGACTAGTCCGTGGGTGTGAGGGTCATCTCAGCCATGGCCATGTGAAACGTCATGGTCTTAGGGCGGAAGCGCTCTATCAGGGCCTTCAGATAGGCCGTGTCGGCCCTCACAACGGGGCAGGAGATAAAATCCCCAAAACCGGCTTGAGCAAGTAGGTCCTTCACCACTGGGAGAAGATAGAGGACGAGGCACTGAAGATCGAACCAGCCACCCTGGAACATGATGTGTGGTAGTGGCTGTAAACAAAAGGGATCTGTCAAGTAGGAGCAAAATGATATGATAAAGGCATCGAAGCAAAAGAAAAGGATTCATCTGTTTACCTGGTATTGAGAACTGGAAAATACCATTTTTCACCCCTTAATCTGGGCCTTGATAGACCCTTGAGAGAACTAAATAAGTGTTTTAAGTGTTTGTTTTACAGCTAACAATAAAGGCAGGCTTAACCTTGGAAGTAGCTCAAAAGTGCCAAAAAGATGGCAATCCATGTCAATCCAAAGGAAGAAAAAGAAGAAACAACCTCACTAGCTATTGAAAGGTCTGAATTGAAGAGGCAAAGACCTGGTCTCAACCAAGAAAAGAAGTATGGAGCAATTCGAACAAAAAAATGCACTATAGAGTACTTTTCGCAAAGAACCTGAACTGTTCGCAAAGAACCTAAAACTCTGCGAAAAGAACAAAAACTCCAGGCTTAGCTTTCAAAGAGCATCTGAACTCTTCGAAGAGATGATTTACCTTTTTGAAAAGAAGAAAACTCAATTCGAACAGAACCAGAACCTTGCGAAAAGAGCTTCAGGAGTTACAACACCTTACGAAAAGCCCCCTAAGCTTTGCGAAAAGGTATTTTTGAGGTTCCCAGCTTTTGCTAGGGCAATTCAGTAATTTGTTTCACGCGGCCCAACGCATCTAAAAATCTAGGGACCTTCCAAAAGATTCTAAGCATGAAGCGAAGGCATATTCCACCCCACGTGAGCACCAAGAGATGAAATAACTTGGCGGGAACTTCTAGAAACTCTAACAGACTTTCAAAATGCATAATAGAATCGATGCCTTTTTCACCTGATTGGCTGAACCAGATCAAGGAATTCTGATTGGCCAGAATAGATCTGGATCCTCGTGCTCGACTACCATTGGTCAATACAGATCTGAGCACTTCTGATTGGTTGATACACATCTGAGCTGGACTTAGGGAAAACTATAAATAGACGAACCATTTGCCCAATTTGGGCATCCAGATTTTGAGTTTCATTCCTATTCCCCCATTTCCAAACCAGATAGTTTGTCTGAAATCCCTGTAATAGCTTCACTTTTACTTGCAATTGAGAGCTGTGAGATATTTCTGTAATTCAAAAGAGAGTTGTATTCAAGACTACAAATCTGAGAGCTGTTTAAGCTGTGCTCTGTAATTGTAATGGTGGATTTGAAAAGGTTGCTGTAAACCGTACATTCTCAATTGGACTCATGTTAAGGGTTCCCTCTGATCTCCTTATTGCATTAGACTCCTTTAGATTTACTGTTTTTCATGCAATTTCCCTTGATTCATTAATCCTGTGAGAATTAGTGTTGGTAACCTAATCTCTCACGGTATTTGTAGTGATGCTTCTTGTTATAAACTAAGGCTTTGGATTAAAGACTATTGGATGGTTTGTGGCCATTAAAGTGGATAGACCATAGCCATAAGCTTAAACCT
The DNA here is from genome assembly GCA_021018995.1 of Chloranthus sessilifolius. Taxonomy (NCBI): domain Eukaryota; kingdom Viridiplantae; phylum Streptophyta; class Magnoliopsida; order Chloranthales; family Chloranthaceae; genus Chloranthus; species Chloranthus sessilifolius. The sequence continues at coordinate 621,174 of JAJIZI010000018.1, forward strand.
AATCCTTAAATTAGATTTATTTCTCTTACATCTGTGCTTGTAGCCAGATGAGGATTGGATCATCTCTCAGTTAAGCTGCAGTCATTCTCATTAGATTTCAAGGACCAAATCAAAGTTAGATATTACTTCTCCATTTTTTATAAGTTTACCTCAAACGTTCCCCCAACTCGGATCTGGATCATTTAGTTTAACTTTTACTTTTATCATCTAGTTACTGTGACAAATTCAACCTCCCATCGTATGGACTTTCTAGATAGGATAAGAGGCCAGATCTGGTAGCTCAGATCTGGAGGTTTATCTTGCATTTTAGACAAATTCTCTGTGGACGATCTTTCACTCACTTACATTTAAAACTTGCTACAATTGGCCCTGATCTTGTGGGCTATTTCACTTCTACCTGTGCTGATATTTCTTTACTCTTTTTAATATTCTAGATTCAGTATAATTTAGCAGTTGCAAACCTGTTTTCAAACACACATAAATCAAGCATACTAAGAAGCAACATGTTTTTGGCGCCGTTACCGGGGATTTTGTTCTAAAATAGGTAGACCTAAGTTTTTACTTTTATTTTTTATATCATTACGAAACTATTCTATTGTTTATACCTGTGCAGTTATTCATGTCCAATTTTTGAAGAAGGGAAACTACTTAAAAAGAAATTCTGAAGGTTTGCTGTGAATAATTAGATTTTTTTGTTCTAAGTTGTATGTTTGGTAGGTGGACTCTCAGCCCTGAGATTGTCCCACTGAATTTAGAAGTTGAAAGGCTATTATGAACCAAACAAACAACACAGAATTCTGCTACTATGGGTGAAGAACCTCGACTTTTGAGGGATTACTTTGCACCTGGTGCTTATAATTCTCCCTTTTGCATTCAATTTCCTACTGTTGAAGGAAATTATGAGATCAAATCATCAACTATCCAAATGCTTCCTTTCTTCCATGGGTTGAGTAAGGAAGATCCATACAAACATGTGGATGAATTCTTGGCTCTTTACACCACATTCAACATAGCTGGACTTGGTCCAGAAGCAACCAAGCTTAGGCTCTTTCCTTTTTCATTAAAGGATAAAGCTAGAGCATGGTTATCTATGTTAGCACCAAATAGTATCACTTCTTGGAATGATGTGCAGTGTTAATTTTTAGACAAATATTTCCCAATGTCTAAAACAAGTCAATTGAGACAAAGTATCATTTCTTTCTCACAAAACTCAACTGAAACTTTCCATGAAGCATGGGAACGATTTAAGGAACTTTTAAGGCAGCGTCCTCATCATCAAATTTCTAGATGGCAGCTGGTTCAAAGCTTCTATCAAGTAATTGATCAAAAAGGCTAAAATATGGTGGATGCTTCCTGTGGAGGCACTTACTTGCAAGAAACAGTTGAGGAGGTTTGGGACTTATTTGAAGTAATTGGTGAAAAATCAACTCAACAGGAATCTCTGTCAAGAGATATTGAAAATCCTGCTAGGTTGTGCAATCAGCAACCCACCAAAGGGAAGATTTATGAGGTGAATGAGTTGGAAAGAAAGATGGACAATTTAACCACAAAGTTTGATAGATTGATGGACTCACTTAAAAATCCAAATGTTGCAAGAGTAGAGGCATGTCATGCGATATGCGATCCCTACTCATTCAATTGACCAATGTCTTGCTGCACCACAGTTCCCAGATTTAATGGTGGAACAAGCTCATGCTGCTCAATCATTTGGACAGATGCAGTCAAATGAATATCCATGGAGAGGACACCCCAATTTGAGGTGGAACCAAGGGAATTATCAATCACAACAGCAGAAACAACCAAAGAACCAAATGCCTTTCAAAACTGCACAGCCTTATCAGCAGAATTTTTATGCCAAACAAAATTTTCAAAGAACCCATTCCACAACAACACGCAAACAATACGCCCGGATTCAAACCCCTTCCAGGTCCCCTTCTTTTGAAGATCAAGTCCTAAATTCACTCCAGAATTTAGGATCTTTAACTCAGACTGTGAATTTTCACAGCAAGAGCATAAAGAAGATTGAAGAAACATTGGGACAACTTTCAAATACTTTGGCAAAAAGAGAGGAAGGAAAGTTACCCAGCCAACCTTTGAACAATCCTAAAGGACAGTTCATGGTTGGAGAAGCTTCTAATTCACATGAAGAAGTAAAAACTGTCACCACTTTGAGAAGTGGAAGAATTATAAATAACAAAGTGGGTACTGAAGAAGAAAAAAATGAGGAAAATGATAAAGATATGCAGCAAGAGCAGCATAATGATAGCAGTGGGGGTGCTGATGGACCTCAGAAAAATCAAACAAATGAAAAACAAAAAATCTAAAAAGTTTCTGAAAATGCTTCCAAAGCTGTAGATGAAGGACTAGTTCCTCATTTATCATTTCCTCATGTAATGAAATCTATATCCCCTTTTGATAAAGGGAACACAAAAATAGATGAAATGATGGAGACTTTCAAGCAAGTCAAGATAAATCTACCTTTGCTTGAGGCAATCAAACAAATTCCAGCATATGCAAAATTTCTGAAAGATGTTTGCACTCACAAAAGACAGTCTAGGATACAGTTATCCAAGAAGGTCTTTGCTGTGGAAAGAATTAATCAGGTGTTATCCATTGCCACACCTCCTAAACTTCAAGATCCTGGAATCTCCACAATCCCTTGCATTATTGGGGAACATACCATTGAAAAAGCTTTATTAGATTTGGGTGCTAGTGTCAACCTACTTCCATATTCTGTATATGAGAAACTAGGTTTGGGAGAATTAAAACCCACTCATGTGGTGTTACAACTAGCAGACAGATCTGAAAGGAAGCCAGTTTGGATGATTGAAGATGTATTGGTGGGAGTAGATAAATTTTTCTATCCTGTTGATTTTCTAGTTTTGGACATGAAACCTACCAAAAGCAAAACTTCCATCCCTGTCATTTTGGGAAGACCATTCCTGGCTACAGCAAATGCTTGCATTCAATGCAGGTCTGGTATTATGGAAGTCTCTTTTGGAAACATGAAGGTAAAATTAAATGTTTATAAGGCAGTCACACAGCCTCAATTCAGCTCTGAAGAATGTTTTCATGTTGATTTATTGGATGAACTAGTAGAAGGAACTTTACAATAGTTTCTGCAGTGTGAAGATTTCACCACAGATGTCAAAAATGCTTGGGGAAATTCTGAGGAAGAAAGAATTTGTATCTCAAATTCTGAGGAAATAAATGTTGTGCAAGGAACTCATAATTAATCAGCAAGTTTCTCTTCTTGGAAACCTGCTACTCTCCCCCTTCCACAAACAGCTAAGGTACATTTGTTACCTTCTTTTCTTAGCCCACCTGATTTAGAACTAAAGCAGCTGCCAGAAAATTTGAAATATGTATTTTTAGGAAATCATAAATCATTGCCTGCAATTATTTCTTCCTCACTCACAAAGGAACAAGAAGAAGAGTTGTTGATAGTTTTGAAAGAACATAGAAGGGCAATTGGCTGGACTATTGCTGATTTGGGAGGAGCCAGTCCAGCTGTTTGCATGCGTAAAATCCATTTGGAAGAAGATGCAAAGCCTTCTAGGAAAATGCAAAGGAGGCTGAACCCTCATATGCAAGAAGTGGTCATGAAAGAGGTTGTTAAGTTGTTGGATGCAGGGGTCATTTACCCCATTTCAGATTCAGCTTGGGTGGCACCTACACAGGTAGTACCTAAGAAATCTGGGATCACTATTGTAACCTCAGACTCTGGTGAGCTTATGTCAACCAGACAAACAACTGGGTGGAGAGTCTGTATTGATTACAGAAAATTAAATGCAATGACCAGAAAAGACCATTTTCCCCTCCCATTCATTGATCAGATTTTAGATAAGCTAGCAGGAAAAGCTTATTACTATTTTCTTGATGGTTACTCTGGTTACAATCAGATTCCTATGTACCCTCAAGATCAGGAAAAGACCACATTCACTTGCCCTTTTGGCACTTTTGCCTATAGGAGAATGCCTTTTGGTCTTTGTAATGCTCCTGCTACCTTTCAAAGATGCATGTATTCCATTTTCTCTGATATGATTGACCAATTTATGGAGATTTTTATGGATGATTTTTCAATCTATGGAGACAGTTTTTCCCAGTGTTTACATCATCTCAAATTGGTATTACAGAGATGTGAAGAAACCAATCTAGTTTTGAGCTAGGAAAAGAGCCATTTCATGGTCACCCAAGGCATTGTCCTTGGCCATGTTGTTTCTCACAAGGGCATTGAGGTGGACAGAGCAAAAATTGATTTAATTGCACATTTATCACCTCCCAAAACCGTTAAACAAATCAGAAGTTTCCTGGGACATGCTGGATTTTACAGAAGGTTCATTAAGGACTTCAGTAAAATAACCAAACCTCTTTGTCATTTGCTGTGCCAAGATGTCCCTTTTGTTTTCAATAATGAATGCATGAAGGCTTTTGAATTTTTAAAAAACTGTTTGATTTCGGCTCCAATATTGCGGTCTCCAGATTATTCACTACCTTTTGAACTGATGTGTGATGCATCAGATTATGCTTTGGGAGCTGTCCTTGGACAGAGAAAAGAAAAGCTGCCTCATGTCATAGCTTATGCCAGTAGATCAATGATTGATGCACAACTTAATTACACAACAACTGAGAAGGAGCTGCTGGCAATTGTTTTTGCTTTAGAGAAATTCAGGTCATATGTCTTGGGTTCACAAATAGTGGTGTTCACTGACCACTCTGCTTTGAAATACCTTCTGTCTAAGAAGGACACCAAACTAAGATTAATCAGGTGGATTCTCCTATTACAGGAATTTGATTTACAGATCAAAGATAAAATGGGGGTGGAGAATGTGGTGGTTGATCACCTGTCTGAAATTTTAACTGCTGAGATTGATAGGCTGCCTATCAATGAATCTTTCCCTGATGAGCAACTTTTTGCCATTAGTGTACACACTCCTTGGTTTGCAAACACAGTCAACTTTTTGGCTACTGGAAGAATTCCTCAACATTGGAATAAAATGGATAAAGATCTTTTCTTCGCAAAGGTTAAACATTTCATCTGGGAAGATCCTCATCTGTTTAAGAGTTGTGCAGACCAAATAATAAGAAAATGTGTCCCTGACCAAGAATTTCATAGAATACTTTCTATGTGTCATGAACAGGCTTGTGGAGGTCATTTTAGTGGAAACAAAACTGCTGCAAAGGTTTTGCAGTGCGGATTTTATTGGCCTACACTTTTCAAAGATGCTCTGCAGCATTGTAAGTCTTGCCAAAACTGTCAGAAATTGGGCAACATTTCCAAGAGAAACTCAATGCCTTTACAGCCTATTTTGGTAGTTGAGTTGTTTGATGTTTGGGGGATAGACTTCATGGGTCCCTTTCCTCCTTCGAATGGGAATAATTTCATTTTTGTAGGTGTGGATTATGTATCCAAATGGATTGAAGCCACAGCCACTAAAGCAAACGATCACAAAGTGGTTCTTAAATTTCTTAAGGATCACATTTTTTCCAGGTTTGGTTTTCCCAGAGCCATTATCAGTGATGGGGGAAGCCATTTTTGTAATAAACATTTTGAAACTTTATTGAAAAAATACTCTGTGACTCATAGAGTAGCCACTCCATATCGTCCACAAACCAGTGGACAAGTGGAGATTTCCAATAGAGAAATCAAGCATATTTTGGAAAAGACTGTGAAGAAGGACAGAAAGGATTGGTCCTTTAAGCTGAATGATTCATTGTGGACATACAGGACAGCCTATAAAACCCCAATTGGCATGTCCCCATTCAGGTTGGTCTATGGCAAAGCATGCCATTTACCAGTAGAGTTAGAATATAAAGCCTTTTAGGCCATTAAAACATTGAACATGGATCTAACTACTGCTGGTAATCACAAGAAACTGCAACTTGCAGAGTTGGAGGAGCTGAGAATGGATGCATACACAAATTCAAGATTTTATAAAGAGAAAGTCAAAACTTTCCATGATAAAAATTTATTGAGAAAAGAGTTCACAGCTGGCTCTAAGGTATGGTTATTTAACTCAAAACTCAAGTTTTTCTCAGGAAAGCTGAGATCCAGACTGTCATTCAGATAGCCCCTTCGGGAGCTGTTGACATCCTTGATCCAAGTAATGGAAGAATCCTGAAAGTAAATGGTCAGAGGCTCAAACCATGCATTGAAAATACCCAGGAGCTTGTGCTGCCCATCTGTCATCACGAACCTGCAAAAATCTGATGGTGGATAACTGTACATTATGTTTTTATTTCATAGTTTTTGCTTAGTTTCTTTCTTTCTATTTTTATTCATGATTTGTCTCTTTTCGCATGGTTTAAATATGCTCCAAGTTAAGTCACAAAGTAATAATTATCTTTTCGCAAAGTTCAAATTACTTTTCGAAAAGACTCTGGATTTGTAACGAACTGCTCGAAAGTAAGGATTTGCTTTTCAAATAGTTAGTTCTGAAGCTATTTTCTTTTCGAAAAGATATTTCTGAAGCTATTTGCTTTTTGAATAGTTGGTTCTGAAGCTATTTTCTTTTCGAAAAGATATTTTTGAAGCTATTTGCTTTTCGAATAGTTGGTTCTGAAGCTAATTTCTTTTCGAAAAGATGTTTTTGAAGCTATTAACTTTTCAAATGGTACTGATGCCATTCGCAGTTGGCAAAAGGTCTATTTTGGAACTTTTCGAAAACTTAAAAAGGACTTTGCGAAATTAACTCTGAGTATATTTAAACCCTTTTGAAGTAGGGGTTTCATATTCGAAAGCTTTTTGAAGAGCGACCTGTTCCACAGAAACCCTATTTCTTTCTTTCCTTGCGCGATTTGAGAATCTTGCTACACTTTTCTTCACCTTTGTTCGACCATTTGAGTTTTCAGAGAAGGATTTTAGCTTCTAGTCTGGGGGGGATTTCTGCAAGCAAACGACACGTTCAATCAAAAACCCTAGATCTCGGTATTTCTCTACACATTCTTTCTGTTTATCATTTGGAAAATTTGATTTGGTGTCAGCATCTGTTGTGGGCATTTTCATACATCAATTTAGAATGGGAAAAGCGGAGAAATCATTGGCTGCCATGTTCCCAAAATCTTTTGCTAAGAAAGTTAGCAAACCTACCCCAAAAGGAAAAACCAAAACTTCAGCCAAAAGAAAACTATCTATGGATAAAGCGGATAGGGTGGAGAAAGGGAAGAAAGTGAGACATGAGGAACCCATCGCTGCTGCTGCTAGTCCTGAGCCTGAGCTTCCTCCTCTGCCTATACATTTGGTACTACCAAATCCATTCATTGAAGCTCAGAAGCTAATTCCTGAGCTGATTGTGGACGAAACTTTTTTCGTCAACAAACTGGATTGCCTGTTATCTTTAAAATACATAAGAGATGCCTCACTAAGCAATATCCTTACCCCCTTACCAGAGAAAATTTACCCACGAATGGTGAAGTTATGGTACCAAAACCTAATCAAGGTCACTGAGAGAGATGCCAATGTCCCTACCCTGGTTATCTTTATTGATGATTGTGATCTTACTGTCACATTTGAAGACATAGGGAATGCGTTGGGGATACCCTTCCAATTTGATCCTTCTGGTCCATTGGCTGCTCTAGAAACAGCCTCCTTTAGAGAAATGGCTGCACATTTAACCCAAGGAATTGTGGGCACTGGACAGTCCATCATGAGGAGAGACCTAGCCCCCCAATTTCTATTGATGGATTCCATTTTGAGGAGAAGTTTTTATGTCACCAAGACACTGAAGAGGAGAACACCAATTTAAGGCTCTCTTTCATTTTCTAAGGCGTTTTCAATGCCCCTATGTTAATTTTTGAAGCCATGGCTGATATTAGTGCCAAGTTGAAAAGGAGGCGAGAAATGGCCTCCCATTTGGTAGATTGATCACAGCACTCCTCAGAGCCAAGTTTGACATTGATAATGAGGAGCCATTTGAAGTCATTGCTCCTCACTATTTTGGGAAAAAGGCTTGGACTATAAGCCAAGCCATGCTGAGAAGAATGAGAGAGGAAGGTGAACCTGAACCTGCACCTACACCTGCAGCTGGTAATGAACCTGCACCTGAACCTGCCCCTGCTATTCCCTTAGACCCGGTTTTGGCAGAACCTATGGTGACCAGCTCTTTAGCTGCACCACTTCTTGAAGCAGCTCTGCCAGACCCTGTGGTGACCAGCTCTTTAGCTGCACCCATTGTTGAAGAAACTATCCTTCCCATGGTGACCAGCTCTTCAGCTGCACCAATTCTTGAGGAAGTTGGCCTTTCACCCTCCTCCCCTATTCCAACCCCTGCCACTTCACCTATCCCAGCTGTCCCATCTCCCATACCCTCCATTATTCCAATTATAGATTCCCCCTCTACACCAAGCACTCCAACCATACTCACACCACCAATTTCTCCCACCAATGCCCATGTTTTAGCTGCAGATTTTATTGCCCCATCTCCCTGCACTCCTCTGCTCCAAAGCCCCTCAAATTCACCTGCTCATTCAGCCCACACACCTGAAGTATCCCATACATCTAAACCTGAGCCTTTCACTATAGAGGCTTATTCTTCCTTAATGGGATCTCTTTTAGGAACCATGGGGCTTGAACCTATCCCTATACCTGACCCTCATCATTTCACTCACTTACCTACTTCTCCCTTTACAGCCATTGCACCCCCACCCTCCACTTCAGTTGTACCAATCCCTGTTATGCCCACCTCTCCCCCACCTGCATCTATTAACCAAATACTTGCTTACCTCCAATCCATCCAAGCCCAACTCCAAATCAACACAGAAAACCAGTATGTGACCAATGACCTGCTCCAAACCTTAGCCTCCACATCCCACACAACCACCATTACCCTTGTACCTACTGTTGATTCCCATGCTATCCAAACTGAACCAGAGGTAGTATTGGTTGATCTGCCCACCCCCACCACTCGCCCATGCAACCCAAATCGAACACAAGTCCCTCTGGTTGCATCTCCTTCACCACTCCCCACTTTCTCTGAGCAAGCCACTCAGACCGAACCTGACGTCCTCCTTCTGGACACTTCTTCTCCCCCTCTCACAGCTGGGACACCTTTGGTCCCCTACCATTCCATTCCCCTTCCCAGATTTGCCACCCTCAGAAGGGCCATGGAAGAAAATCCTTATATTTGTCAAGATGTTCTAAAGGGGTTAGCTGATTTAGAAGCCTACATTCGAACCCCTTATGAAAACCAGATTCGGAAGCTGGAGTTATTTATGAAATTTGAGAGGGAGAAAATGAAGGACTTGTTGGGGCAAACCTTTCAGATGGTTCAGAGTGAGCAGCACAAGGTGACCATGTTGCAAGCACAGCTTCACCAGGAAAAACTGAAGACCACTAGACTTGGCAAGTACATTGGCCTCACCAAAAAGATCAAATCAGAGGAATACACTGAGCTGCAAAACACAATCCAGGAGAAAGCTCAATCAAGTTCAGACTCCAATACTGATTCTAGTTCTGATTCTGACATTGACTCCAGTTCTGAGCCAATTGAACCAACTTATGACACAGATTTTGACCCCAGTTATTAAAGCACTTTGTACTTATCGGTGGTATAAGTTTGTAATATAAATTCTGGTTTTTCTTGTGAAATTAATATGCATTTCTGTCTGTCCTCTTGTCATCATGATTTTTTTTCTTGCTTATATCTCTTCTCTGCTTTGGACCAGTGTGGACCCTGCTCCCCTTTGGTTTGGGGGTATGGCAGGTATGCCAATAAAATAAGTAAGTTAATGCTTGGTGCAGCTTATGATCAGTAGAATTTTTGAAAATGAAGTAATTTCACACCTGTTGTTTTGAAAAATGAGGAAGTTAAAACTCTTTAAAATTAATTTCTAGTGCAATTCTAATACTTTCATGAAGAGAATGTCAGAAAATTTTCAAAAGAAAATTGATGTTTTAGTAAACCTAAAAAGAGAGAAAGCAGTGATGATATACCTCAGGAATTTGATAGAAAACCACACCCAGTGAGATTTGGACCTGAAATGTATTCTTTGGAGGTATAAATTGGAAATTTTTTCTACTCTAGGGACTGTTTGAACCTGCTTGTTATCACTAGAAGTTACACATATCCAAGTAAAAATATCTTGACAGCAATCATGATATTAAAGACATGATGTAAGGCCTCCTTTTGGACAGTTTGAACTTCAGAAAGCCCAACCTTTTGAAACAGCCCTTGATACACACCAATTGAGCTTTATAAATCCAAGATTTCTTTGAAACCTCAACAACCTCATTTAGCCTAACCCTCACTCTGAGAATTCAGAAGGTAAAGGAAAGAAAGCTGAAAAAGGTGAGTTGGGTAACAGTTTGGTAAAAATAAAAATAAAAAAAAAATTAAATAATAATAATAAATAAATAATTGAAGGCAATGTTGTATCAGCAGAAGAAATGTGGCATTCCAGTCAATGTTGCTTTGAAAAAAAAAAAAAAAAAAAAAAAAAAAAGAAAAGGAGAAGGCATTTCATTGGAAGTTTGAAAAAGAAAGAGAAAAAGATGGCCACTTTGGCTCTGAAAATTCAAAGAAGAAGAAGAAATTGTGCTGAATTGAAGAAGGTGTGTCTATCACCTCCTTACCTTGACTGACTTCTCAATTTTGAACTCCATTCCACCCCTTTATTCTTGATAAATTTCACCCATAAGCCACATTACAACCCAAGTTAAAGTCCTTACTGATCAATGATGGATTGAGCTGTCACATGGAGATAAGGATTTGTGTAATCTATGGTGAAAAAAGTAGTAAATTCAGAACTAAAAAGCAATGCCTATGCTCTCGCTACAATCCTATTTGAGGACTGTAATTGCTCTTGAGCTGTGTGAAATAGTGCAACCCTCATATTTGCATGGTGAGTGAAAACCCTGGTGAGAGTTGAGTTTGAAATCAAATTATTTGTGGTAACACCAAATCTGAATTCTCAAATAGAAGGCAAGCTTTTCATTAATTTTTCTTGTAAAAACTTTTTGACACCAACTTAGTGAATGGTAAAGGAATTACAGCAGAATTTTAGTTTTGAACTGATGTTTTCTTGAAAATCTTCTTACAACCTGACTGATGCAGGTGGGAATAATCTGATTGGATGAAAGTTTGCTTTAACTGAACTGCATTGATCTTAACTGATTTATTGGAGAAGTTTGTTGGTACCTTCACTGAAAACCCTCAGGAGACTTCACTCCTCCACTAGGGATCACCTAGGGGTTTAAAAGGCTTGTTGCATATGCTAAATGCAACTGTGCTCCCTACAAAAATGGCTTTTCATTCTATTTTTTAATTTTGTCTTTGCTCAGGGACTAGCAAAGCATAGGTTTGGGGGTGTATTGAGAACTGGAAAATACCATTTTTCACCCCTTAATCTGGGCCTTGATAGACCCTTGAGAGAACTAAATAAGTGTTTTAAGTGTTTGTTTTACAGCTAACAATAAAGGCAGGCTTAACCTTGAAAGTAGCTCAAAAGTGCCAAAAAGATGACAATCCATGTCAATCCAAAGGAAGAAAGAGAAGAAACAACCTCACTAGTTGTTGAAAGGTCTGAATTGAAGAGGCAAAGACATGGTCTCAACCCAGAAAAGAAGTATGGAGCAATTCAAACAGAAAAATGCACTACAGAGTACTTTTCGCAAAGAACCTGAACTGTTCGCAAAGAACCTGAAACTCTGCGAAAAGAACAAAAACTCCAGGCTTAGCTTTCGAAGAGCATCTGAACTCTTCGAAGAGATGATTTACCTTTTCGAAAAGAAGAAAACTCAATTCGAACAGAACCAGAACCTTGCGAAAAGAGCTTCAGGAGTTACAACACCTTGCGAAAAGCCCCCTAAGCTTTGCGAAAAGGTATTCTGGAGGTTCCCAGCTTTTGCAAGGGCAATTCAGTAATCTGTTTCACGCGGCCCAATGCATCTAAAAACCTAGGGACATTCTAGAAGATTCTAAGCATGAAGTAAAGGCATATTCCACCCCACGTGAGCACCTAGAGATGAAATAACTTGGCAGGAACTTCTAGAAACTCTAACAGACTTTCAAAATGCATAACAGAATCGATGCCTTTTTCACCTGATTGGCTGAACTAGATCAAGGAATTCTGATTGGCCAGAATAGATCTGGATCCTCGTGCTCGACTACCATTGGTCAATATAGATCTGAGCACTTCTGATTGGTTGATACACATCTGAGCTGGACTTAGGGAAAACTATAAATAGACGAACAATTTGCCCAATTTGGGCATCCAGATTTTGAGTTTCATTCCTATTCCCCCATTTCCAAACCAGATAGTTTGTCTGAAATCCCTGTAATAGCTTCACTTTTACTTGCAATTGAGAGCTGTGAGATATTTCTGTAATTCAAAAGAGAGTTGTATTCAAGACTACAAATCTGAGAGCTGTTTAAGCTGTGCTCTGTAATTGTAATGGTGGATTTGAAAAGGTTGCTGTAAACCATACATTCTAAATTGGACTCATGTTAAGGGTTCCCTCTGATCTCCTTATTGCATTAGACTCCTTTAGATTTACTATTTTTCATGCAATTTCCCTTGATTCATTAATCCTGTGAGAATTAGTGTTGGTAACCTAATCTCTCACGGCATTTGTAGTGATGCTTCTTTTTCTAAACTAAGGCTTTGGATTAAAGACTATTGGATGGTTTGTGGCCATTAAAGTGGACAGACCATAGCCATAAGCTTAAACCTAATCCTTAAATTAGATTTATTTCTCTTACATCTGCGCTTGTAGCCAGATGAAGATTGGATCATCTCTCAGTTAAGCTGCAGTCACTCTCATTAGATTTCAAGGACCAAATCAAAGTTAGATATTACTTCTCCATTTTTTATAAGTTTACCTCAAACGTTCCCCCAACTCGGATCTGGATCATTTAGTTTAACTTTTACTTTTATCATTTAGTTACTGTGACAAATTCAACCTCCCATCTTATGTGCTTTCTAGATAGGATAAGAGGCCAGATCTGGTAGCTCAGATCTGGAGGTTTATCTTGCATTTTAGACAAATTCTCTGTGGACGATCTTTCACTCACTTACATTTAAAACTTGCTACAATTGGCCCAGATCTTGCAGGCTAATTCACTTCTACCTGTGCTGATATTTCTTTACTTTTTTTAATATTCTAGATTCAGTATAATTTAGCAGTTGCAAACCTGTTTTCAAACATACATAAATTAGGCACACTAAGAAGTAACAACACCTGGCCAGCGATGCCAAAGTTGGAAATGTGGGTGTGCTGACAATGGAGAAGGCTAGTGTGGGCGGCTTCGCATTGCATCTCGTACCAGGGTTGAGAGGAGCGCTGCAAAATGATGAACTGCTTCCCATGAGGACCATAGGCCATCTCTGGCCCTTCCTGTGGACCCTGCCCTTCGTCGCCAAACATCTGAAAATATGGAACACATCGGTATAAGAAAGGGCTGCAAAAAAAAAAAAGAGAGAACAATAACAAAAAAGAAAAAGAAAAAAATGCACCAATCCATCAAAAAAATTAATGAAAAATCTGATGATGAAAATGAATGAAAAAAAAGTGGGGAGCATAGGCCTAAGGAATCACATGTACTAAAAAAAAAAGAGCATTAATCTTTCACCGCAAGAAGGAACAACATCAAGCATTTCAAATAAAAAAAAAGAAGAAAGAAAAAAAAAAAACAAAAAGGCAAACAAAAAAAAGGAAGAAAAAGGCCCTAATCCGTCATGAAAGAAAAACAAATAAACAAAAAAAAATAAAAATGATGATGAATGATAAATGATGATGATATAATAATAAAGAAAAAAGGGCGGGGGGGATGAATGATAAAAGATGGAGGATGATTTAATAAATATAAAAAATTAATAAAAAAAAGAGGAGCGTAGACATGAGGATCACATATACTAAAAAAAAATAATAATAATATATATATAATAAATAATATACATCTTTCGCCACAAAAAGAAGGAACATCAAGCATTTCTAAAAAAACAAAAAACAACAAAAACAACACAACATTATCACAATTCAAAGGAAAGATGAAAGAGGGGTTGATGATTACCTTCAATGGGAGAAGAAATGGATCCAAAAATTGGCGGAGAATGAACATGTTTGATACGCACACACGACTCCCGGTGATAGAACTCAAGAAAAATCAAATGCAAAAACCCTAGGGGCTGTCCTGGACTTGAGGAGGAAGGAGGGAAGAAGATAGAGTTTGAAAGAGAGGGCCCCTTTTGTGCCTAGGCTTGGGCAGTTTTAAAACTGCCAGATTTTGGTCAGGCGTATATAATATATACGCCCGGCCATTTTTTCCGCAGATTTGGTAGGCGTATATAATATATACGCCCAACGATTTTTACTGCAGATTGGCCAGGCGTATATATTATATAAGCCCAGCCAAATTTTGGCTTTGATGGCCCGACAGGCCCTCTGTATGCTCTAAATCAAGGCCCGGTCCCTCTTAGAAGCCAAGGTACCATCAGGCGATGGTGCATGCATCCCCAAATGGCCCTTCGAGCTCCCTTCAATTGGCCTAAAGGGACCATGCTAATAAGCGGATCTAGATCTGTAAGCGCTTGCCAAGTGCTCCCATAAAATCATCAAATCATGAAAAAAATTTTGCAAAAATAAAAAAGAAAAAAACAAGAAGAAAGAGAGATTCACATAAAATAACAAAAAAAGAGAAAAAGGAAAAATGCCGAAAGACAACACTAGTTCTCAAAAGAGCGTCGCAATGCCTGTTTGCACCACTCTGAGAACCGTGCTAAATCAATTCAGAATGATCGAGTTCACCAAAAAATTCTCGAACCCTGTTTTACACAGGGACACCCCATACCTGATCCGACAGGCAGATAATTTTACCCATCCCTGGTCCCTGTTCCCTAAACATGCCCCAGGAGGCAATACCTAACTCGGTAGGCACACCGAGGACTTATCACCGGAATGCGCACGTCCTTAGGGCATATCAACATGACAAGTTGATCCGCCTAAGGATACATGCACATATAGAAATAGTTTGAGCATGCTCAAAGTCTCGAGCTGGCATGAAAAAAAAAAGAAAAAAAAAAGAAAGAAAGCAAAAAAGAAGAAAAAGAAAAAGAAAAAGAAGGAGAAGGAATAACAACCTTTTGTTATGTAGTAAGAAAACCTGAGTAGGTTGACCCCACCTTCCAAGCGTTGGTTCTGATCATCCACCTTCGGATCTATGTTGACCAAGAGTGTACTCAACTTCTGACCATTCGAAAAGTCTATTCTCTGTCAAAACTGACTCGTCAAAAATGAAATTACAACCAACCAAACGATGTGCAAACATACAGACCAAATGGCTCATTCCATTTTATTTCCTTTTACACAGGCTTAAAACTTGTATAGGCATGATGTCCCTGTTGAATGTACGCACTTGCATTTGGGTATCCGCAGGATGGTTGTTTGTCCTCGTAAATTGTACCTTAGGGTCGAGGCTTCCGTTCGCGCCTATTTACTGCTTATCGCCCCTGATGGGTGTCTGTCTATGCATAGTTAGTAAGATGTGATTTCATTGGGGATGGAGGCTAGAATTAACTATCTCTTTTGATGAATGTTTGGACCTAGCCTGATCTTTTTTAGCTTTGTCTCGAGTTAAGGCACTCCGGCTAGTGTGAATCAGAAGTACCTCACCACCATAACGTACACATCCCCAAGGTGTACCTATCCCCGGTAGAGCGCACACACTCTTAAAGCGTATCAACTGACTTTTGATCCACTTAAAGAGTTGTGCAAGAGTAAAGTAGCCAGAGGTCCTTGAGCTTTGCTTAGAGGCCTCGAAACAAAAGAAAATTCAGAAAATAACACATAAAAATTCACTTTGAAAATGGGCATGCATTCCCAAGAAGTGTTGCGACATCAATATTCGCTTCACTCGGGTAAATCATGCTAAAGCAACCTCGAGGTTGATGGGTTCGCCCAAAGACTCTGAGCCATACCTAGGTAAGGGCACCTATGGCCAATCCAATGGGGTTGTTAATACCCCATAGGATTGGACACAATTTGTGGGCTTTCATTTTGTACTTCACGTTGATTTCGAAGCACAGATCGATCACCACGTTTCATGGAGCTGTCTAGTCCAGATTAATACTCACCATCACAAATCTATAATTTCCCTCAGGAAGTGGACGATATTCCGGTTTGCGGGCTTGCACTTTTTGTGATCACCGCAGTTATGCCCAGTAATGTCGCAATGCGCTTGGGGACTGTTAGCTTTGAGGTACTGACGATATCCCAAAATGAGAGGGCTTACATACACTCACCATCATCATGAATGTTTGAGAATTGAGTTGAACCAGGTGGAGCCATCAAACATGCCTTGGACCTCTTCGGATGTCTCTTGTCTTTGGCGTCCGATCATTAGTGATCGAATACCAAAGAGGGGCATCTGTAGACACCCAAATTCGGCCCAAGGCCCGATCAGTTTGTACTCTGAGAGAGATGTACCCCTGTGCTTCTGATGGCACCCTTGAACCATTAGGAACCAGCCTAGACCTTTAGGAATCACCCTGAACTCATTAGAACCATTCCCCTAACCCTTAGAGATCACCCCTAAACCCTAGGATCCCTTCTTAGACCCAACTTACACCCTTCTGAGCAATTGATGGGAGGAGAGCTACAAAATTTTACACAAACCAATGCTGAGGAGCAGTTCCATAATATTAGAAGGAGGACTTCTCCAGCTTTCCAGCAAGCTAAAGATCACCCAATTTGGAGTCGTGGTTCAAAAGTTATGGCCGATTGAAGTTTCACATAAAATTATAACTTTTGCTCAGGCGTATGTATTAGATACGCCCAGCAAATTTGGCCCCATTTTGGTCAGGCGTATATATTATATATGCCTGGCATTTTTGAGCCAAATTTGGCTGGGCGTATATAATACATACGCCCAGCATAGGTAGGGCCCACCACGGACACTCACCTTCTTTGATCTCCTCTGGTTTTCATGAAAATCACTGTACATAAACTGGGCATATGTAATATATACGCCCAGCTTAGCTACAGTAATTGTCATCAAATGCTTGAATTTCCTTCATCTGATTTGACCTTTTGACCATCCCCTTGGTTGAGGTGGGTGTCTTAAGGTTGGTTGCACCCCCTTTGAACTTATTGGCAACCCTTAAGTCACCCATGGTCTCACCCCATCATCTTCCATTGAAACTAGTTTCCCAAATCCCTAGGACCCTAAAAACCTAGAAAACCATAGATGGAGGATTAACTAATTGCTAAACCAATTAGCTCTTAAGTAATCCTCTAACCCACCTCTTCTCTATAAATAGAGAGCCCCCCCCTCTTCCCAAAGGGTTGAAGAATTAAGGTGGAAAGTTAAGCTTAAGAGAGAGAGCCCAAGTGAGAGAAAATATTATTTTATTTTGTATTTTTCAGCCAGAATTCCAGCATGCTTAGTTCACCCCTTTCAACCCATTTCAACCATTAGATCACCCTTTTTTTAGTCAAGCTTAGTCCCTAGCTTCATTCTCTACTTCCTATCTACCGAATCCTAGCATTAGAACCCATTCCCCTACTGTTTAAGCCATATAAAGCCATCGGAGCCACGCCGAAGCGAAGGTCTTCCATGGTGCAACAAGGGCCCGTGAGCTCCAGCTCACCCCTCTCTTCCTCTACCTTCTTGGCGTTTCCTCCGTCCAAGGATTCAAGCCGTTATGCCGCCAAAATTTCTGTTTGGCTCAAAGCTTGATAGGACCGTATTGCCTTCGGGCAAGGGGAAGCTCCGCCCATTTGTTTTTTTTTATTATTTTGGCCATAGATAGAGACCGCTACGTGTGGGTTGATCGGGTGCTTGAACCCTTCCCGATTGATAACCGAAGCCCCTACCCTAGAGCCTTTGGCAAAGACCGGTAAATCAGAGTCATATTTAGCACTTCGGAGCTCAAAATATTGATTTAAAGGTTTCCCGGGTCACCAAAAGCTCTGGGTGGCGACTCTACATTTTATTCCATTGCGAGTGCATCGCCGCGACGGGTTCGAGAGAATCCATGGTCACACAGAAAATTAATGCAGAGCGTACATAAAATTGAGAATTTTGTTTTGATAATGCCCCCAACAAACCTAATTTCAGACCAAAAGCTCACCAGGGCTGTTACTCAAAATATAAGGGTGTATCATTTCACACAGCTCAAGAGCAGTTATAGCCCTCAAATAAGACTGCAAGCATGAGCATAGATATTGCTCTAGTTTATGAAATCCCCAAACTCTTTTCACCATAGATTATACAAATCCTCATCTCCACATGACAGCTCAATCCATTTCAAATCAGTAAAGGCTTGTATTGGGTTGTAAAGTGGCTTATGGGTGAGGTTTATAAGGAATAAAAAGGGTAGAATGGGATTCAAAATTTGAGAATTCAATAAGGTAAGGAGGTGATTTGCAATTTCGCAACCTTCATTTCAGCATAATTCCATCTTCTTTTTGAATTATCAGAGCCAAAGTGGCTTCTCTTCTTTTTCAAAATATCTGATGAAATGACTTCTCTCTCACTCTTTTGTTTTACTTTTCTATTTTTCTTTTCTTTTTGTATACTTTTTGTACTTTTTCCTCCATATTTCTTTTTTATGGGCTGGGATGCCACAATGCCACCAAGTGTGCCTTCTTCTCTTTCAACCAAACATCAAACCTTGCACCTCTAACCTCACTTCTCCTTCTATTTCCTTATTTCTCAAATTAAGGGTGAACTGAAATAGGTCGAGGGGTTTTGGTTTCAAATTTTTTGGTTTTTCATCAAAGAAAAATTGGGATTTTCAAGGCTCAAATGGTGTGTATCAACGGCAGTTCAAAGATTGGGATTTTTAAGCTCAAACTATTCAATGGATGGCCTTGCTTCATGTCCTCACGGTCATGAATGCTGTCAAGCTATTTCAACTTGGATTTGTCTAACTTCTAGTGAGCAACACTAGATCCAATCAATCCTTCAAGCAGAAAAAATTGCCAAAACACTCCTCAAGGATATTTTATTCAGACCCAAATCTCACTGGGCATGGTCTTCCATCAAATTTCTGGGTGTATCCTCATAGTTTTCTCTCTTTTCAAGTTCACTTAGTATTTTTTTTTTTTCGAAAATTCCTAAAATTCACTTCATGAAAAATGTTAGAACTACAACACATTTCAGTCTTAAATTTTTTTTTATTTCCTCTATTTCAAAAATTAGGTGGGAAGTTACTTTATTTTCTCAATTTCTATTAAAATGGTTACATTAACATTAACTATCCATTGGCATACCCTGTCACACCCCCAAACCTATGAGGAGCAGCGTCCTCATTGCTTCAAAGATAAAGGGTAAGGGCAGCAAGAAACAAACAAGCTGACACAAAAAAATAGGGTAATTTGGAAAAGATAAGATACACAATAAAGCAAGTAAAAGGAACAAACAAACTTACACAAATAAGAAAATCGAACAAGCCAAAAATAGAGGAGAAACAAATTAATCTAAATAGAATGTACAATGTAAAACTTTCCATTTATAAATAGTAATATGTACAATGCAAGGAAAAAGAACTAGAAAAAAGAATATACACAAACATCCTAACTAATGACATGTACAAGTCTAATCAGCTCAATTGTTTGCTGACTCATCCTTGAAGTGGACCCCTTTTTCTTTCTGATCCTTATCAGCAGCAGCAGTTGAGCAAGCTGGAGGGGCAGTGGCTTGTGCAGGTTCTGTGCCAGTCAGTTCAACAATTCTCCTTTCGAGGATTTCTACCTTCTCAGCCAAAAGAACTCTACTTTCATATAGATCCCTTGTGGCCTTTGTGACCTCTCTGGAGGCAGCTAGCCTTTTCTCAAGTCCATCTACCCTCATTTTCTTAGTTGTTGCATTTTGGTTCTCAGCTTAAAACGAATCAAAATTCGTTTTCGGCCCTTAGAAATATTTAACATCTCAAAGTTGTAATCCATGGTCATTTTATTTATCTTTGCTTCATAAGGCATCTAGATTGATTTGCGGAGGGCGGCAATTCCTTGAACAACATCCCTTTTAAGGTTCTGTTGCATGACATGGAAGAGGGTAGAATATGGAGGAGGTTTGCGAAAGGAAGAGGTAGGGAGTATGGGTTGGTCAGCACTTGAAGAAGGGCCAGCCAGGAACGACGAGGGGATGGATGATGGCATGGGTGGGGTGGAGATTCAAGGTAAAGGGTAGGGGTGTTGGTTTAGGTTCAGGGTTTGTTTGGGTTGGGACTGAGGAGGTGGAAATTAAGTCATCCACATCTATGGCAGCATTGGTAAAGGTAAGAGGAGGGATATCTGGGCTAGGTACAATGGGTGCAATAACAGGGGACAGTACAGCTAAGGGAATGGGTAGGGGAGAACGGGGTGGAGTAGGTAAATGGGTGGGTGTAGGGATAGCTGGCTGTTGTAATGGTTGGGTTAAAAGGGACAGGATGGATTGGATGGCTTGGAGGCTAGTTTGCATGAAGGCCTAGTTTTGGAGGGTGGAGTTCATGGATAGGAGGGTGGCCTCAATGGATGATTGGGAATGGGTAATGGCCATTACATGGGATTGAAGGGAGAGGAGAAGGTTGAGTATTTGGGGTACAGGGATAGGTATGATAGGGGCTATGGGTTGGATGGGTTGGATAGGTTGAAATGGGGAAGTGTGGGCATGGTGAAAAGGTGAGGTGGGTGTGGTCTGTAATTGGGTAGGCTGTGGAGAGTCAGGTAGGGGGGTATACTCATACCCAATATCCTCCACAATGGGCAGGTGATAAGGTGAAGGTGAGGTTAGTGTCAAAGGGTATGGATGGAGGGGAGGAAGTGGCTAGGTCAGCTGGTGAAGATGGTGTAGGGCTCAAGTGTTCAATAGCAGGGTTGGATGGGCTGGGTGATGGTAAGGTAGGGATGGGGTCTATGGTAAGAAGAGTAACTGACCGAGGTGTCGATGTGGTAATGGTTGAACGGGTGGCTTAGCTTCTGGGGGGAATGGAAAATGGAATGGAACGCAAAGAAACTGAGATGGATGGTATGATAGAGGGGGGAATGGTGAGGTTGACATCAAAGGAGCTGACCATAGGCAAAATCAAATTGATGGATGGATGACTATGGGAGCAAAGGTCATAGGTGGAGGCTCCAAGCTAGGAGCAGCAGATGTGAGCAGAGACTTAGAGGTGACTGATGTAGAGATCTCAGGAGGAGGTATTGAGCTAGTGGAAGCTGTTGGGAGAGGCTCTGAACTAGTAGAAGTAGAGGTGCCATGTGCAGCAGCAGAGCTGACTGCTTGTGGAGCTTCTATCTTAGGATCCTCACTTGATTTGCTCTTACTCTTCCCTATTAGGGTCCTATTGGCAGACCAAGCCCTCTTCCCAAATACTTTTGGAGTCACCTTCACCACTGGCTCATCATTTGGGAAAGCAAATTTTCCTCTCATAAGCAAGGCAGTGATAAGGCTGTTGCAAGGTAGGCCAGGTAACGCTTGCACTCTCTGAATTTTGTCATTGAAATCCACCATTGCATCAAATACCAGCTGGGCAATATTCATAAATTGGCCCTTAGAGAAAAAATATAGGGCATCCACTATAGGGGTTCTCCTCTCTTGCTGATGTCCACTAGCATATATATTCTTTCTCAAAATTGAATCAATGAACAACATGTTGGGGTATAGATCTATCCTCATTATTGACTCCCCAGATCCCACAATGCCTTGAGTGAGGTGCTTGGCCATTGCTTTAAAGGAAACACTCTCAGGTTCTGCTAGGCCATAAGTGGTGTCAAAAACTGATGGCATCCACCATTATAGAGATATAGGGGTCTCTATATCTCTGTAATCCATAAGAATCTCTTGGTGATCAATTACAATCTCCAGACATGGATCAGTTGAACCTGGCTTCGTCTTCTTCCTGAGGTTCTGATACCACAGCTTCACCAGCCTAGGGTAGGATTTTTTATTTAATGGGATCAGCATGGGTGTCAGGCCTGCCTTCACCAAATAATTCAAAGTATCCTTACACTTCTCTTCCTTAGATAAATAAGGGGTGTCAACAGTTGTCTCAGGAATTAGGCCTAAGGCATTCACAAATTCATTGGGGGAGGATAAGTGCACAGGGACTTCAGGTTCAGCCTAAGGGTTAGGCTCAGGCATAGGTTCAGTCTTAGGGGCCTCCTCAATAATTTCTTCACTTATTTAGGCCTTCTTAGATTTCTTGTATTTCTTGGGATTGACAGATTTCTCAGCTTGATCCAAGACAAGCTTTCTTTTGGCAGATGGGGTCTCCTTGGGCTGTGTAGCTAGCCTACCGAATTTCCTACTGATTTTGGTGGCAGATTTGGAGGGAGCTTTGAAAAGGGTAGCTAGGGTATCCTCTTGATCAGCCATTGGGCACTAAATCCACAAATTATATCTCAATAATTCACAAAAATCATCTATTTCTCAAATGAGTCTCCATAGAAATTATCAATGAAAGTACTAAGCAAGGAGATCATAGAAATTATCAGATCTCGATGTGCACTGCTCCAAATCAGTCTCCAATAGGTGCAAAATGTAGCCTTTGAGGAATTAAAGTAATTAGAACAATGGCCGAGTGATTGGAGTAGACACCAGTGAGGTAGAGGAAGAAGAAAGATAATGGAAATCGGCAGAGAGAAAATAAAGCTCAGAGTCAAAGCTATCGAATGGCTGAATTGAGTTGTCGATAGGTTTTAAAAGGGTGAAAATCAAGTTTTGACAGGATTGGGAGAAAGGTGTCGACAGGTTGATACAACCTGTCGAAGAGTGAAACGTAGCTGAACCTCTTGAGAGGTTCACTCAATCTGTCAACGGGGTCAAGACTTTAGCACAATTCATTTTGAGAGGTTTACAGAACCTCTCGATAGGTATTCTGAACTCAACATTTAATCCTCTCGACAGGTTCCAAGCTTGAGAAAGAATTCACTTTGAGAGGTTCACAAAACCTCTCAACAAGTACTCTGAACTTGTCGATAATATACTTAAAAACCATTAGAACCTATCGACGAGTTCATAGATCCTATCGACAATCATTTTTACATCTTCAGAACCTGTCGAGAATTGACTCAAACCTCTCGACAGGTTCTTATTCTGGTCAAAATGCATATTAGGAACCTTCAGAACCTGTCGAAATGTTCTCCACTCCTCTTGACAGGTTGTATCTCAATTCAAATAGAGTTTTATCAGTTTCAAATCCATTCTACACATAGATTTGTCAATTCCCAACTCAATTCAAACAGTTCATGCTTCTACCAACTTATGATGGATTCATGATTTGTACATTCACACATTAAGCAAGATTGACAACCATATATACAATGCCAAACAGTAATAAACAAAAATAGAAACGGCAACAAAAATAACCAAAAATAATAGTTATGATACATAGTCTACGTTCTTGACAATCAATCACACTTGGGAGGTTCTTAAAGGTGAATGGTCACCACAGGCTCCACGAAATTTTCAACAAAGAGGTTGAGCCTTAGACCATTAACTTTCATGATCCTACCATCTTTTGGATCCATGATTTCAACAGCTCTAGATGGGATTACATTCACTACATTGTAAGGTCCCTCCCATCTAGATCATAGTTTACGTGGGAAAATTTTCAATTTAGAATTGAAAAGCCATACCTTGGTGCCAGCAATGAACTCTTTCTTCAGCAAATGCTTGTGATAGAAAGCCTTAGTTTTCTCCTTGTAGATCCTTGCATTGGAGTAGACCTCCAATCTCTGCTCTTCCAGCTTTGACAGCTGGAGTTTCCTGTGCATGCCAGTAGAAGTTAGATCAATATTCATTGCTTTAACAGCCTAATAAACCTTGTGCTCAAGCTCTACTGGTAAATGGCATGCCTTTCCATACACCAGCCTGAAGGGAGACATCCCTATTGGGGTCTTATAAGCAGTGCTATAAACCCAAAGAGCATCAGGTAACTTCAGAAACTGGTCATTCCTATCAATTCTTACAGTTTTCTACAAAATGTGTTTGACCTCACTATTAGAAATTTTCACCTACCCACTAGTTTGTGGGTGGTATTGGGTGGCAACTCTGTGTGTCACAAAGTTCTTCCTAAGCAGGTTCTCAAACTTTCTATCGCAGAAGTGTCTCCCTTCATCACTAATGATAGCTCTGGGGTGCCAAACTTAGATAAAATGTTATCCTTCAAGAAGTTTAGGACAACCTATTGATCATTGGTTCTTGGGGCTATGGCCTCAACCCATTTGAATACGTAGTTCACATCCACAAGAAATAATTATATCCATAGGAAAGAGGGAAAGGACCCATGAAGTTAATCCCCCAAATGTCAAAGAGTTCAATCATAAGTATAGGCTACAAAGGCATGGAGTTTCTTTTCGATATACTTCCCATCTTTTGGCATCTTTCACAAGCTTTACAATGATGCCATGCATCCTTGAAGAGAGTGGGCCAATAAAATCCTCTTTAGAGTACCTTGGCAGCAGTTTTGTTTCCACTGAAATGGCCTCCACAAGCCTGTTCATGACACATAGTAAGTATGCTATGGAATTACTCATCAGGGACACATCTCCTCACCACTTGGTTTGCACAATGCTTAAATAAGTAAGGATCCTCCCACATGTAATATCTAATATGTGAAAAGAACAGCTCCTTTTCCATTTTATTCCAATGTGGGGGAATCCTACCTACAGCCAAGTAGTTCATAATATTTGCAAACATGGTGTAGAGGTGTTGATAGTAAACAATTGTTCATCAGGGAAAGAATCATTGATAGGTAGCCTATCAAACTCCTCAGTTAGGATCCTGGATAAGTGGTCTGCCACCACATTTTGAACCCCTTTTTTATCCTTAATCTCAAGATCAAAGTCTTGTAATAGGCGGATCCATCTGATTAATCTTCGCTTTGCATCCTTTTTTGATAAAAGGTACTTTAGGGCTGAGTGGTTTGTGAATACCACTATCCTAGATCCCAAAATATAAGACCTGAATTTTTCCAAGGGATAGACAATTGCCAGCAATTCCTTCTCACTTGTTGTGTAATTTAACTGAGCATCAATCATGGTTTTGCTTGCATAAATAATCACAGAAGGGGCCTTATCCTTACTTTGTCCCGAGACTACACCAATAGCAAAATCTGATGCATCACACATCAGCTTGAATGGCAAAGAAAAATCAGTTGTTTGAAGGATAGGTGTAGAGGTTAAACAACCTTTTAAAAGCTCAAAAGCCATAAGACATTCATCAGTAAATTCAAAGGGAACCTCTTGGCACAACAGGGGACTAAGAGGTTTTGAGATCTTACTAAAATCGTTGATGAATCTCCAATAGAACCCAGCATGCCCCAAGAAAGATCTGACTTATTTCACAATTTTTGGTGGGGGTAAGTGTGCAATCATATCAATTTTAGCCTTGTCTATCTCAATGCCTCTATGAGAAACCACATGACCAAGGACAATGCCTTGATTGACCATAAAATGGCTCTTTTCCCAACTTAAAACCAAATTGGTTTCCTCACATCTCTGTAAAACAAGGCTGAGATGGTGTAGATATTAGCTAAAACTGTCTCCAAAGATAGAAAAATCATCCATGAATATCTCTAAAAATTGATCAATCATGTCAGAAAATATAGCATGCATGCATCTTTGGAAAGTTGCAGGGGCATTTCACAATCCAAACGACATCCTTCTATAGGCAAAGGTGCCAAATGGGCATGTAAAAGTTGTCTTTTCTTGGTCTTGTGCGTAAACAAGGCTTTGGTTATACCCCGAATATCCATCCAGAAAATAATAGAATGTTTTGCCTGCCAACTTATCCAAAATTTGGTCAATGAAGGGCAAAGGGAAGTGGTCTTTTCTGATTTTCAAATTGAGCTTCTGATAGTCTATACACACCCACCAACCTGTGATTTCCCTAGTTGGAACAAGCTCACCAGAATCAATTTTAATCACAGTAATTTCATATTTCTTAGGGACCGCCTAAGTAGGTGCCACCCATTCGAAAATGAAATTGGTTAGATGACTCCAACATCTAGTAGTTTGACCACTTCTTTCATTACCACTTCTTGCATGTGGGGGTTCAATTTTCTCTGCATTTCTCTAGTGGGTTTGGAATCCTCTTCCAAGTGGATTTTATGCATGCATATAGCAGGGCTGATGCCCCCTAGGTCAGCAATGGCTCAGCCTATTGCTCTCTTCTACTTCTTTAAAACACACAATAATTCTTCCTCTTGCTCATCAATGAGAGAGGAAGAAATGATCACTGGTAACTTATTTTCCCCCAAAAAAATATACTTCAAGGTCATAGGCAGCTGTTTCAATTCCACATCAGGTGGACATATGAGAGAAGGCAACATAGGTGCCTTTGATGGTGGTGGAAGAGGCAACACAGCAGGTTTCCATGATGGATACCTTGTTGCTGGCCCTATATCAGAATTTAAGTCTTTCACCTCTTGAACCATGGATATGGGGGCCTTCTCTTCCACAATCTCAATCCTTACATTCTCAAAAATATCACACAAATCATCACCATGCAGTAGCTTGGGCAAAGTCTCTTCCACAAGCTCATAAAAACCATCAATTAAAAAGCAATCCTCACTATCCAAGTGAGGCCGATTGGCTACATCATACACATTCAATTTCACTTTTATGTTGTCAAAAGACCCCTCCATTACTCTTGATTTGCACTGATTATAAGCATTGACAATGCCCAAGAAGGGTCTGCCCAAAATCACAGGAATAGAGGTGGTGCACTTGCTTGGCTCCATCTCAAGCACAAAAAAATCAGCTGGCTGAAATACTTGTCAACCACAACTAACACATCCTCTATCATTCCCACAGGCCTCCTTTCAGATCTGTCAGCTAGTTATAGCACCACATGTGTGGGCTTCAATTCTCCCAAGCCTAACTTCTCATAAACTGAATATGGAAGTAGGTTTACACTAGCTCCCAGATCTAATAAAGCCTTCTCAATGGTATGATCCCCAATGATGCAAGGGATTGTGAGAACTCCAGGGTCTTAAAGCTTGGTTGGGGTTGCAATGGCCAACACTTGGTTCTTTTTTTCAACATAAAAAACCTTCTTGGATAGATGTATCCTAGATTGTCTTTTGTGGGTGCACAAATCTTTTTAAAATTTTATATAGGCTGGAACTTGCTTGATAGCATCAAGTAAAAGCAAATTGATCTTTATTTGTTTTAATATTTCCATTATCTCCTACACTTTAGCATTCCCCTTATCAAAAGGAGAAGGTGCTTTCAATGCATTGGGAAATGGCGAAAGGGAGATTGATCTCCCATTTATTGTCTTAGCAAGCTCATTAGATTTCTCTTTATTTTTATTTTCAGTTTTCTGTTGGGGTACATCAACACCCCCCTTATTTTTTATATGTTGCTCCTGTTGTATATCATCATGGGTTGGTCTAGTTCCTGCGCTTTCCTCATCAGGCTTAACACTAACTTGGTTATCAACCAGCTTTCCACTCCTCAAGGTGGTGATAGATTTTACTTCTTCATGAGAAGAAGTGAAACACGCCATGTACTGGCCCTTTGGATTGTTCATGGGCTGACTAGGCAGTCTTCCCTCCTCTCTCTTAGTCAAAGTATTAGATAGCTAACCAAGGTGGTCCTCTATCTTCTTAATGCTTTGGCTATGGGAGTTGACGGTTTCAGGTAAAGAGCCCAAATTTTATAGTGAAGTCAGAACTTGCTCTTCAAATGTGAAGGATCTAGAGGATGCTGGTAGTGGTGTACTTTGATGTACTGGTTGAACCATTGGCTGAGCCATAGGTTGCTGGTATTGGGGACTTGGAAAGTAATTCTACTGGTATGGTTGGGCATTCCTATAATGCATGGATTGCTGTTGTGGTTGCTGCTGCTGATTTCGGAAGGTATCTTGTCTCCACCTCAAGGTGGGGTGGTTTCTCCAATGATAATCAGCAGTAGGCTATTGTCCATAGGACTGAGCAACATTCACATGTTCCATCACAAGGTCTAGAAATTGGGCAGCTGAGGAACATTCCTTAAGGGAGTGAGTGGGGGACAGGCATATCACACTACTTCTTCCACTTTGGCAGCCATTGGAGGCTGCATTAATCCCATGAGCTTACCAAACTTTTGAGACAAGCTGTCCACTTTCCTTTCCAAATCATTGTATCCACTCACCTTATACATTTTCCCTCTGATAGTATTTTCTCTCACCCATCTAGGGGTCTCAAAATCTCTTAACAAGGTCTCCCTTTGCATGGGGTTTTCACCAATGATATCAAACAACCCCCAAGCCCCATCAGTTGTCTTGTTGAGGTATGTACCACCACATGAGGTATCAATCATATCCCTACTCATGGGATCAATTTCTTGATAAAAACTTTGGACAAGTTTCCATTTAGGAATTTGGTGATGGGTGTTGTTCATTTTTCGAGACTCTTGCTGCTATTTTATTAAGAACAGTGGAGAGAATAAATCAAGAGTGGAGAATTGGAGATGGGTCAGCATAGTAAGTCTGAAATATACACTGTCCTGCAAGATACAAGGTCTATTGTAGCAAGTTTTGATAAGTAAGAGTTTGTCCCACAAAGAAAATGATCAAGAACCCAAATCGGGCCATAATAGTAGGCCTCCAGATCTGGCTACAGATCTGACAATCCTAAAGGAAGGGAGTTGGGTGTTACGACTACACTATATTAACACTAAAGATGGGAAATAAAGTGCAGCCCTATCCTAAAGAAATGGTTAAACAAAAGATGGTGATGGAGTGTGTCAAAATAAAATACAAAAATTAGTGAGAAGTAAGCAGGTTGAGCTAGAGTTGATGATGCAATATGTAACTCAGATTTAGTATGTCTCTGCAGTGGTCCTTGCTGAGACACTATTAATAGCCTCAACAAGGTATAAGCTCCCAGTTTAACCCATGCCATTTGAGGTGCTCTTAGGGCTATACTCTGTCCACTATAATGGTCACATGGTATCCGATAGAGTCTGTCAAATCTCATTAGTTAAACCAGAAATTCGCTAGTATAATCCAGAAGAGTGGACTGATCATTTTCCTAGCCACTGGACCAGCTCTAGCCATGAGTACTATTACAACACTATGTAATGCCAGTGCTATAAGCTCCCCAGACCTGCGCACAGATCTGACTGACATCCATAGGTATTCCAATCCGTAAGATCCTAAGTAATTTGTAAAGCCCAGCGATACTTGATGCCCACAAAAAAGACCATGCAACAGGTTGAATAAGGCTTTAGATTCAGCTGGTCATTATTATAAAAGGCTTGCAAAGACTCAACCTCAAACTGTAATTACTACAAAGAGACTAAATCTAACATCTGATGTCAATTAGGTAAGACAAAGGGGAGCCAATTACTGTACAAACCTTCTCACAAGGCTCTAGAAGCTCATGTGCAGGGGAAAAGAATCCTCCTCAAACATGTGATTGGACAAAATCTTAGGGCTATACTCTATCCACTATAATGGTCACAGGGTATCCCATTGGTCTGTTCATACCTCAGTGGTCTGAGAAAGAACATGTAAACTACTACAACCACCATGGTCCGCAGGCCTTCGAGCTCCCCAGATCTCACTACATATCCAACATTACATTCCATGTTTCTATCAAACCAAAGGAAATCAGATGGTAAATAATAGATCTACTAGAAACTGAATGGGCTGGTCCTGAAAACATGGATCCAATAGACATCTAAGGAAACCAAAAGATCTATAGACTTAATTAAGCATTAAAGCAATAGTTCATTAATAATAGTAAAACTTACAATGAACTGTCTCCTGGCTGCAACCTATACACAACTGCTAATCCAAATATATTACAATACTGAAACAAAACTAAACCTAGCTGCTTACAGGGGGATTAGCCAACAAGTGCTAAGCTAAGTGAGAAGAAAAATAAGAAAAAGAGGTGATAAAACCCTAACCCTAGCCTGCTGGAGCTCTCAGCCGACAGAGGATGAAGGAAAGACGAAAATAATAAACTCTATGTACAACTTATATACTCTGTCAAAATGGCCTTAGCTCTAAAGAGATTAACCCTAATTTTTCCCATAGATGTGGCACTATTTTAACCCTTGGATGCCTGGAGATATGTGCCTCCAAATTCATGCCTCGAGAATTATGCCCTAACCTTGGGAAATTTCTAAAAAGTCCTTCAATAAAAATTGAGAAGTGGAGAGCCTGTGCTTTGTGGGGCTGGTATCCGCTTTTAGCTCATTCGTGCAGCTGCTTTGCCTTCACGGAGATGCCTTTGGCTGGTGGGAAGTGCTTGCTCGCATAGTGAATCTTTAGTTTGTCGCTCAGTTCCTTTGCACTACAATGTTGTCGCAGAGATTATCTAGAGTGCCTAGACTTCTCGTGCAGTAGAGCTTCAGAAGCTCTTTCTCACTGAGTACTCATGCAGTTATGCTCATGCACTCGTGTAGTCAATGGTAAGGCTTCAGAGTACGTGAGATCTACACAAAGAGAATTTTAGGCATCTCTCTCATCCAAGGCTACACGAGAACTACGCGAGGTGACATTCTGTTCAGTGTACATATGGACTCGTTGTATTCTTCGCGCGGTTGCTTTGAGGCTTGATCTCTATGAGAGCTTCGCGAGGGCAAATTATAAGAATTTTAACCTGTGAGATCTTCACGAGGTCATTTCAGCTGTCCTCCTGACTACGCATCGTATCTGCATGAGGGCCTCTTCCATTGAATCTTTAGCTTCGCGAGGAAGCTCCTCGCTTCTGTGAGGTCTATCTTTTGCTGCTCTGGTGCATTACACTTTCTCCCCAAGGCATGACCCCCCGGGGGCCAGTTTGTCTAGAAAACAAGCAATCATCAAGTCCAAGACATATCGGAGCTCGGTGCGCAGTCGCACAAAGTCCATGGGTGCTAGGAAGGATTAGCCTTAGCTCTTGGTTTTGAGTTTTAGACATTCTGGGACATATTGTTTTAGAATTTGTAATGAATGATGTCGCACTTTGTTCATTTTCTTTTGTATGGTTTTTCAGCTTCTTTGGAATGATAGTGCTCCTTTTCTTTTTATCTCATACTTTGCTTCTCTTGTAGCATATCTAATTGCTTACAGGGTGGGTTTGATGATTGCTTATTTTCCAGACAAACTGGCCCCCGGGGTGTCATGCCTTGGCATGAATTTTTTTTTGCACAAATAAAAGCTTATATAAGTTAGGTGCAAATAAAATGAAAAATCTTGTCATGTGATCACAGTATGAAGCACAGGTGAAGTGGGTAGGGGGTCCAACAAAGACCACAAAACTCTCCAACTCCAAATCCCACATTTTTTATGTAATGGGGCCAGATTGATATGGCACAACTATTACTTGTACCAGGCCAATTCTGGGGGAAAAGTGGCATGGCGCATCTAATAGATGCACCAGGCCAAACATGGGGGCAGTGGGACCTTTATAGCCCGAGACTGCACCATTTTCCTCTCTGTTCATTTTGGCTTGACTTTTTCTATTGTTTCTCCTAGTTTTCCCACGGGTGGTTCCATCGTCCTACATCAAATTTCTATATCTTTGAAAAATCCTTGTATGTCAATAGACCCACTTTCCAACCCTCTCTTATATGGAGGGTTTGGAACCAATTTACTCCCCTCTTTGGGCCTAGGGCCCAGTTTTCTCAAAAGTTGGCTTAGGAGCTTCAATGTGAGTGAGCTCATTGATTTAGATCGGCTCGAATTGTTGTGCCTCTCGTCCTACGTTGAGGTTTTTCCACGGTGGGACCTACTTCATGCGGCGACCTCCTTTTGGGATGTAAGAGTCCATGTGTTCCATTTTGGGAAGCGAGAACTATCTCCCACACTTGAAGAGCTCTCCAATCTGTCATGCTTGAAGCTTCACCAAAGCCTTGCAAGATTTGTGTCAAAGCCGGGCTATGCTAAAGCCGTCCACCTCACTCCGAATATGAGAAAAGTCTCATTGGAGGGCTCACTAAGTGTTCGATAAAATTCCAAAAATAACTTTTCGGTGATGAAAGCCTTCGAAAATTGCTACTCTAGAATGTGTTCCATGTGAAGGCCTTCACTCTCGGTCTGATCTCTGAAATCCTTTTCTTCACTAGGGGAGAGAGCTTCTCTCTTCCTCTCTACGACATTTTGACTGAATTAGAGGGGGGCCGGTCAGTGATGCATCTGGTCCTAGCAGAACTCTATCATTGTCTTGATGCTTTTGCTCTGGGCAAGGTGGGGTGCCTCAGGGGACGTCCGCTTTTGCTAAAGGTTTGGCTAGGAGAGCATCTTGTTGTTTTGGGACCAGTGCCTTGCTTCTATATTGTTGTTGGTGAAGTGGTATGATGCTTTTTGGGCAGGTGCCACATGCTTCCACAGGGAGATATGTCAGAGTTGAAGCTTTAGCTAATCAATGCAGAGTTGGTATGGAGACTCCCTTGGTTAGATCAAACTTTCCCAGTGGTTCACTCTAGATACGATGAGGGCATCACCCTCCTTTGATTGACTGGCAGTACCTTCTACTTCCCATTTTGGGTGCTGTGTCAGTTCGGCTACTCTCCACAGGTGCCTTGCAGGATGAAACCCCCTTTATGTGATTTGATCTTTTCTTGGGTGTCCTCTGGAGACATGGATCAGATTGCTGCCCTCTAGGAGACGCGTCAGTCGACGCTTATGAGAGATTTGGAGTAAGGTGATTCGGTTCTATCCTCCCCAGAGTATGAGGCCTAGCTATTATTCGAGCAGTTTACTACTGATCATCTTGATCAGGTAGAAAGCAACGATGTGGGAGGGTCTTGGCAGAAGGAGTCAGCGCTTTTGATCTCATATTGAGTTTATAGTCAATGAGAAATGCATTTTGTATGAACATTCAAAGAAAATGAAGGTTAGAGTAGAAACAATAGAGGTCAGAGCTGATGTAGCCGAGTGCGAGGTCATTCGTCTGGGAGGAGCCTTGAATGATGCTCTTGGTGCTACTGACGCATCCCGAAAGCGGTATAGGGGCCTTCACGGTCGCCAGATGACTGAGCGGGATGTACGGGATGATGCCCTACGTGTAGAGATTTGCGCCCTGAAACACGAGCTAGGTCATTGATTCCATCCTGCACAGATCAGACTCAGAGAAAGGGGTGTAAGAAACCCCTATTCAGATACATATTTTTTGGTATACATATTTTCTTTTTGTTTTTGGTTTTTCTGCACTTTTGTAAAAAAGAGAGAAAGAAGCTAGACATCACACATATTATCTTTTGGGATGTGGTGTCAGCCAGGTACAAACCTGTAACTAAAAAAGAAAATCTATCTTTTTACAAGGATTTTATCTTCCCTATTTTATTTTTGTAAAATGATAAATTGGTGGTTTCTGTCGACTATTCTTGTGGTGCACATAGTGGGTGTGAAAATGGGAAAGAAAAGTATATTATCATTTACAAAAATGGCCTTTCCGGTCATCGAGCCAGGTATCCCGGAGTGGGGTGCGCACAGTGCTAGGAAATGAAAATTATTAACTCTTTGTGGCTTTCTCTTTTTCTTCTCTATTTTTCTTTTTGGGGTTTGATGCCTTAATTATCGGGGGAATGATGAGTCCTCTTTTGAGCATGGCCAAACCCCTCTTTCACGTGATTGGGTTCGAGTGAGTTTAGCAATTTTTACCGAGGCCGGTACATCCATCCCCTTGGATCAAATCGATCTTCTCTCCTTACCCTGGGTCATACGTTTGACGATGCAATCTGGGAGACACACTTGGTCGAGACCCGAGTTGAGCTAACATAAGCGGCCCTCTCGAGAATTGGGAGGATAGGAGGGTAACCAAGGGATCATTCTGATTTTCTTTCAACCCTTTCTTCTTTTCAGCATTCTTACTCATAATGCCCAAGGTGGGCTTTCATCTTGCTCATTGTTTTCCTCTTTTTACCCGTAGCGCCCTCTCGGGTTTTCACTATATCCATGGGTTTACATTTTAACCCCCGGTGCCCTTTCGGGTTTTCACCTGACCTGCACAAACTCGCTCTTTTTACCCATAGCGCCCCTTCAGGTTTTCACTACGTTCATCTCGCTTTGAGCTTGTATTTTTTTTTTTTTCTTTTCTTTTTTTTCAAAAGCCACGACATGGACATCAATTCTGTCATAGTCGACCGGATGAAATTCAGTGATGGTCTCACAGCTTGGCTCATGCTGACTCGACGAATACTGTGACTGCTTGTAGACTTCATAGAGGGCTTTTTCTTGGAATGTATCGTGGTCATGGGATAGATTAGGGTATTCTAGGTTTAAAAGGTTTCCTTGATTGGATTCCAGCCGCCCTAACACAGTTCTTCCTTGGGGGATTTTGACTGTACATGCCCCACTTTTCCTTTTCTATATATATATATATATATATATTTTTTTTTTTTTCAAACATCCCCTTTTTTGTTTTGGGATCTTGCTTTTCTGATATTTTTGGATTTGATAGTAACTCTTTTTTTCCTTTTTTTGTTGGTATTATATACACATTTTTCTTTTTCTAGGAGGGGGTGAGAAAGAAAGGCTAATGGCTCAACGGGTGTAGCAAAGTGGTATGGTCTTCCAGGAAAACTTTTTGGCTACTGAGCTTTGAAATGATGGCCTCTTTGACTGGGTCCTTAAGCAGTCACGTATCCATTTATGTTAACACATACCTTGCTGTGGAGATCGTAGGAGTTGAACCATCGGACATATCAAGCGTTGATGGGCTTTGGAAAATGATCCCTGTCCATGGTGGCAAGGCAGATGGCATACCTCGGGAGCACTTCACAAATGATTTAAGTGTTGCTGCACACTTTTTTTTGGTTCCTCTCGGTCCCTATTGAATCAGTGGCTCCAATTCAGTCCAAGTGGACTCTAGCGATGTGGCGTTTGGAGTGTTAAAAATAAAGGGGTTTTCTAGGAAGGTTCCTAGTTAGTTGCCATCGCTAGCTGTAGATATTTAACAATGTTGCAACACGTCAATGATCACGCTTAAGAGCAAGTGTGGGTTACTTTTATACTGAATCATCTGCCTGCGAATATCAGCAGCTATGCCTTTTCTTATAATTTAGATAGTTTAATTTTTCTCTTATTTCCCGTTATTCTTATAGTTCTGATCAGTTTCGACTTCCCTGATTCTATTATGAATTTAGTTATATAAGTTTAATCTAATCCTATAAAGAGTCTAGTTAAGTTTTACTATTCCTATCCCCATTGAAAGTCTAATTAATTAAATATCCTAATCCCATTAGAAGTCTGATTAATTTTAGTCTCCTAATCCCATTAGAATTCTAATAGTGATCAGGTTTCCTTATTATACTAGGAGTGCATATGTAGTAGTTTTGACGAAACTCTAATTAAGTCGAGCATGCTAGTCGTACTGAAATTCAAATTTGGGCAAGTATACTAGTTGTATTGGAATTCTAATTAAATCAAGTATAACAAATAAACTAGACTCTTTATAGGATTCTAATTGAAATAGAAGACTGATTTTATTAAAACTCTAATTTAAAGAAAATGAATTAATATAATTAAAATCTAATTAAAACAAATAAACTGATTTTATTAAAAATCTAATTAAAATAAATTAATTAATTTTATTAAAATTCTAATTAAAGCAATGAATTAACTATACTAAAAATCTAATTAAAGCAATGAATTAATCGTACTAAATTCTAATTAAACCTAGAAATTATCCAATTAAGATATGATTTAAAGAATTTATTCAATCATACTAAAATCTAATTAACTTAACTAATTAATTATGCTGAAATAAAATAAATCTACTAATTAATTATACTAAAAGGATTAAAAAAAAGTAATTGACTAATTCTAAAATTCTTAAAAAAAAAAGGATTTTGGGCCCGCATTGCTAAGGAGGATTGGCCTCATTCCTGAGTACCCTCCGTAAGCTCCCTTGGGCAAATCGGGTGGCTCAAATTGAAGATAAATTGTATTTATGATGATAGAATAATAATTTTGGATTTTTCATAGTCGATTTTTGAGTAATAACTATGGATTAAATTGTGAAACTAGAATGATAGAAACTGAAATTAATATTTAGGATTTTTGGAAATATTAAACTAAGAAATTAAAATGAAAATTTATATTTCTAGGACTGAATTCGAGTCCGAAATCAGAAAATTAGACCGTATGATTAAGGACTGCTTCTAGAATCTAAGGACTAGAACCAGAAATTAATGATAGGATTGGAAATTAAGATTCCAGAATGAAATTAAAGCCTAGGGTCAGTAAATTAGACCGTCAGATTAAGGACTGGTTCTAAATCCAGAGAATTAGAACCAGATATAGAGAATTACGGTCCAAAAAGGGTGCTACGGTCTAAGATTGAAAGTTAATATTAATGATTTAAACTAAGAAATGTCCTACGTCTAAAAATTAAGAACTACGGTCGGGAATTAAAGATGAAATTCTTACCTAAGGTTGAGGCTGTAGAGAGAAATCTCAAAGATTCGGTGCATGAATCTCGAAATCATGACTAGGATGCTTTGTGGGTTTGTCCTCGGAGTTCTCTTATTTTAGAATCCCAAAAAAATCTGTTATCTCTTGAAAATTGCCCACCCTCCTCGGGCGAATTAAGAATAAAATCTTCTAAAGGTTTTTTTTCTAATTAAATGCCCGATTTCAGGCGTTTAATCAAATTGCGTGTTGGTTTTTTAGCACTTAATTGCTTTGAGTTGGTCACTGACTCAGTCAGCGAGCGGTTGACTTGCTTAGCGAGTTTCCTAGTCTAAATAGTGTTAGAAGTAGTTGTGGGCCCATTTTAGGGTGCGCAATCCAATTAAGTGGCACTCTCAAAGTGTTTAATCGAGGAAAGTTAGGGGTCAACGACTGTGTGGCTAGGTCGGGCGTAGGCTAATTGAGCGGAAATGGTGGGACGCTCAATACGATTGCGCGTGCCATGTGGCATGCGTAATCGAGTCTCGAGGTGGTCTAGGGAAAGGAAGTCTAGTCTGCGAAGGGACTGATTGCGCGCTTGTGATTTGGTGTGCAATCGAATTGATATACACTTAATTTGGGGTTGTCTGGGTCCGGGTCGGGTCTGAAATGCCAGGCTATTATTTCAGCCTGCATTCCAACTATATACTATTATTTCAGTATATAGTCTCCCTACATTGGGATCTGGCCTGTTTAAAGTAGAACTCTAATGAAACCTTCAATGATTACCTTGGGCATTGGAGAGCACTGGCAGCTCAGGTGATAAACCGAATACCTGATGATGAGGAGATCGAGATGATCTCAAAAAATATCTTGCCAGTAATCTCGGACTTCCTCGTTTACCAACAACAGTCTAGCTTTGCTGACTTGGTGAGAAACGCAAATCATTGCGAGGACGCTATCTGGGAAGGGCGTTTGAGCAAGAATGTCTCCAGTGGGGACGACTGGGCCTGGAGATTCTCAGAGTAGATGAATGATAGAAGAATCGGGCCAGAGGTGCTAAGTGTCACGCATACCAGGCCCAACACTAGTATAGTCCCATTTCAATTTAAAGCCGCATAGCCAACTCCAATCAAAAGTGAGCCGATACAGAGAACCAGGAATGGGCAAGGGGGGCACTGATGACCCCAGAGCAAAGAAAGGCCTGCTTCGATTGAGTTTTCACACCTTTGGGTCAATCATTGAATGTCTTATTGCCCTTACTAATTGAAAAGGGTCTTGTCACAGTGCTCCAACCATGACCTCCACCGAATCCCATCCAAAGGATCTATGACCCCAACACCCATTGTAATTTCACCAATGGCCAGGTCACCCTACTGATCGTTGCTTCCCATTGAAGGATGCAATACAAGATTTGATAAAGGCTAGAAAAATCATCCCTCTGGCATTTCCCCAAGCCACCTAGGTTGCCAACATACACCAAGTACCACTACCCCACACCCTCTCGGAGGAGTAGGTCCGAGACCCATTATCGGTATGATCGAAGAAGGTGATGAAGAATATGAATTTGACCTGTCAGACTACATTTACATTCAAAAAACTTTTGTGGCCGCATTACAGAGAGACTGAGAAAATAAGAATATTGGGGTGATTGAACCTCTAAATCTGGCAGATTACTTCTCCAACCTCGCACCACAAATAGAAGCCTTATATCTAAGGGCATATTTGTTGGTGCCAACTCCCATTAATTATGTATAAATCAACTCCTACCAACCATACGCCGCATCCTCCACCAGTTACCCGATGGTTGATTATGTCCCCCATCCCCCTCCGGCGCCCATCAGTTATCAATGGCCCACCCTATCACATCACTCCCAATTCAATCATCCATGGTCCTTGCCAACCCCATCTGGCCCACCTTCTCCACCCTTTCAGAAGTTAACCACATGATACCTACCCATTCCAATCCCTCGGCATCAATATCCCCAGTACCCACCACTTCCTAATTTCAGATCCCGAGATCGATTTTCAATCCTCATCAGGTCCCGCTCAACTATGAATAGACAGGCATTAATAACGACAGTCGCAGGGAAGGGGCAGTTGATTTTATCACCAGATCTAGGAAGATATCTAAATAGTCAGGCACATCGGCACCAGCACCAGCCCAACTAGAGGGGAAGAAAGATACAAGTGCAGTGAACCCATTCGAGAAAATGAGCAAAGAACACATACTGGAAACCCAGTTGAAAAGGATGTCGGCCCACATCACGGTCTAGGACCTATTGATGACGTCCCCACTTCATTTTCAAGCACTAATGGGGGTGTTAAAGAATGTGCATGTGTCTCTTCAGTTGCACCTACATGAAGTCGGGTAGATAATTGGACAAGTGATAGCTCCCAAGCCATCTCCTTTTTAGATGCAAATTTATCGGAGGAGGGAAATAATCATTCTAAATCCCTCAATATAATTGTAGAATCTGGAAACATGATAATCCCCTTGGTATTAATTGATAATGGGTCTGCTCTTAATGTTAGCCCTCTGAGAACTGCCACAAAAATCGGGGTAGATCCATGCATGTTGAGGCCAACAAGAACCAGTGCCAAATGTTTTAATAATATGAGAAGGGAACTAAAGGGAGAAGTTGATCTTGAGCTAGTAATTGGGCCAATGATCTTCTCCAAACTATTTCAAGTAATGGACATCAAATCCTCCTTCAATTTGTTATTAGGGTGACCTTTTCACGAGGTTGGGGCAATACCGTCAATGCTGCATCAGAAGCTGAAATTTGTATTCGGGCAAAAAATTATCACCATCATAGGTGAGGGACACGATGAGAAGGAAAAGGCCAACCACAGCATTGAGAACCCAAAAGTGTTGGATGTGCCACAGATAGTTGAGGATATCAACCTCCATAGTTTTGAATACGAGGTATCAGCTGTAGTCTCAGATCCCCTAGACAGCATCACTCCAAAAATCGGAGGCGGAATGATAACGGAAGTGGCCATGCTCCAAAAGTGGGGCTGTCAAAAAGGAAGGGGATTGGGTGCTTGGTTATAAGGCAGGAGAGATCCAGTCAAAGCTAAAGGTGGACAGCAGGTCTGATTTGGGTTAGGTTACAAGCCCACAGAAGAAGAGGTCTGAGAGGCCAAAGAGAAACCCTAAGCCGCAACAACTATTAGCGCCCGGGGTATCAACTTAGAAGAGAAGACCCATCCTAGACCTCACATTCGAAACACCTTTGTAAATGCAGGGATCATAAAAATAGATCAGAATGGGGATAAGGAGTTAACCCCACACAAGCCAGCACCCCCTGTCCGTCTTACCAATCCTTAGATCATCCCTCCAAACCTAGAAATAGTCCTAGCCGCTCTGTCCCTATTTGAGGAGCAATGTTCCATACCTACACAATCTCCCCCTGTGGTGAACTACCACAACACTTTCCTGATGTTTCAGGATAGAATCTCAGATGAATCCATGATCGACATGATGGACGCTAACTCCGAAGAATCCCATAAAGTAGCCTCCTCCATCCAAAAAGGTAAAGTAGCCACATCGGAGGAACGTAATTAGGTGTTTGGGCCCGAAACTCTAGAAGTGGCAAGTGGCCTGAAATTCAACACCCATTTCCCAAAAAATAAATAACCTATAAAAAGTGAGATAAGCCCTTAGCAGGCCATACCGTGTATATATAGGGACTCACTCTGCCAAGAGCCCATTTTAGAAGAAAACAAAACTCCCAAAAACATAGAAAAAATACAAAATCCAAAAATATTATCTTTTAAAATTTTGAATAAAGTCAAAGAAATTGATGCTTTAATAGAAAAGCCTGTCCCATGTGAAATCGACCCCTTTCTTGTAGAAGTACAAGAAGAGGTTGGAGTCACGAGTTTGGATGAAGAAATCCCTATTGAGGAGCTCCCTAATGAACTCCTTGAGCGGTTTTCCGAATTTGAGCATGACCCTACTGCCATTGTTGAAGAAATAGAGGATGTTAATCTACGGATTGAGGAGGTTCCTAGAATTACCAAGATCGGAACATCGTTGTCTCTTGAGGAAAGAAAAAGCATGATTGATTTCATTCAGTCATACCAAGACATCTTTGCATGGTCATAGGAGGACATGCCTGGTTTGGACACTGATTTGGCCGAGCATGAGTTGCCACTCTACCATATTGTCAAGCCGGTCAAGCAGAAATTAAAGCGACTCTGACCCGAGTGGATGCTGAAAGTGAAAGATGAGGTCATCAAATAATATGATGCTGGTTTCTCATGGTCTCCAAGTATCCACAGTGGTTAGCCAATATCGTCTCGGTGCTGAAGAACGACGGAAAGGTCCGCATGTGCATTAATTTCAGAAACCTCAATATGGCAAGCTCGAAGGATGACTTCCCTCTACCACACATCGACCTCTTGGCCGATAACACTGCTAAGCATGGGATGCTCTCATCCATGGGCGAATTCTTTGGATACAATCAAATGAAGATGGCAGAGGCAGAGTGAGAGAAGACAACATTCATCACCCCATGGGGAATCTTCTGCTACCGGGTCATGCCATTTAAGCTAAAGAATGTCGGAGCAACATATCAGAGAGCTATGACGACACTATTTCATGACATGATGCACCAAGAGATCAAAGTATACGTCAACAACATGATAGCCACGTCACCATAGAGGAGTGACCATCTGATAAACCTTCAAAAGTGATTTGGGAGGCTGAGAAAATATAGGTTACTCCAGAATCCTCAGAAGTGCGCATTCGACGCCATGTCAGGAAAGTTGCTAGGATTCATCATCAGCAGCAGAGGTGTAGATGTTGACCCAATCAAGGTAATGGCCACCACAAAAATGCCACCATCTTCTATCGAGAAAAAGGTCAGAGGGTTCTTAGGAAGAATACAGTACATCAGTCAGTTCATTGCATAACTCACTCCTATCTGCACTCCGATTTTCAAGCTGCTAAGGAAAGATTCTCTTGTTAACTGGAATGACGACTGTTAGGCTGCGTTCGATAAAATTAAAGGTTATCTTCTCAATTCGCTAGTTTTAGTACCACCCGAGCCAGGGAGACCACTCCTAATGTATCTCTCCATGATGGAAGTTTCGATGGGATGTGTCCTAGGGCAGCACGATGAAACTGAAAGAAGAGAGCAGGCTATCTGTTATCTGAGCAAGAAATTTATCGACTATGAGATGCGTTATTCTCAACTAGAGAAAGCATGCTTGGCTCTCATATGGGCAACCCAGAGGCTCTACCATTACCTGCTATCCCAAGCCACTCTGCTCCTCGCC
This sequence comes from Chloranthus sessilifolius, assembly GCA_021018995.1. NCBI lineage: Eukaryota > Viridiplantae > Streptophyta > Magnoliopsida > Chloranthales > Chloranthaceae > Chloranthus > Chloranthus sessilifolius. The sequence continues at coordinate 662,702 of JAJIZI010000018.1, forward strand.
TGCATGGATCCGTTGAAGTACCTATTTAAAAAGCCAGCTCTCACTGGGTGGACTACACGCTGGCAGCTCCTACTATCCAAATTCAATATCATGTATGTCACTCAAAAATTAATCAAGGGGCAAGCACTCGTCGATCATCTTGTTGAGAATCCTTTACCCGATTATGAGCCTTTAAGAACCAAATTCTTAGATGAAGAGATCCTATTCATAACAGAGGACGATACTGTAGAGACAGAGGAATTCAGGTAATGCACTTTGACGGGGCAACGAATGCTGAAGGTCAAGGAGTCAGTGCTATTCTGATCTTGCAAAAAGGATCTCATCTACCAGTTTCTATCAAGCTCAATTTCTCCTGTACTAACAACATGGCTGAATATGAAGCCTATGCTACTGGATTGCAAGTGCCACTTGACCTGAAGGTAACCCACCTCAGGGCATTTGGCGATTCACAGTTGATCATATGCCAGACAAATGGAGATTGAAAGACAAAGGAGGAGAAATTAATCCCTTACCATAAACATCTTGAGGATCTAATAGCCTACTTCAAGGACGTCACTTTCTCCTACGTCCCACAGATCAGGAATCGCTTTGCCGACAGTTAGCAACTTTGGCATCAATGGTAGAAATATAGTATGGTGTCGAGATGAAGCCAATCATGATTGAACAGAGGAGCGAACTACTGATTGAGGAAACCCATAGAGCTTGACTACCATGGTTCTCAGATATCAAGAATTTCCTCGAGACCCGCACTTTCCCGGAGGGGACGGCCAAGGAGGACAAATAGACCATTCAACGTTTAGCAGCAAACTATGTCATCTACGACGAGTGTCTCTACAAGTGGTCATATAACAATATCCTACCCTGATGCCTAACTGAAGGTGAGGCAGCAAACATCATGAAGGAGATTCACGAGGGAGTATGCAGCGCCCATGTCAATGGCCATATGCTCGCTAAAAAGATTTCACGCCAAGGATACTTTTGGACCACTATGAAATACTGATTGTTGCAAGCATGTGCAAATATGCTACAAATGCCAAGAACACTCCAGTCTAATACATGCTCCAACTATAGATCTTCATAACATGACCACTCCATGGCCATTCACCACTTAGGGCCTCGACATCGTTGGAAAAGTCAATCCAAAAACATCAAACGAACATCAATTCATCCTAGTTGCCATCGAATACTTCACCAAATGGGTAGAGACCACATCCTACACATTGATCACAGTCGAGCATGTCGAGAAATTCATTAAAAGCACCATAGTTTGTTGATTTAGTGTACCCAAGGATATCATCACAGACAACTGCATGAATTTTGCGAGCAAGCGCATCAGGGCCTTCTGTGAGTAATACAAGATCAAACATCATCGCTCATCACCATATCAGCCACAAACCAATGGGATCGTGTTAAGACATGAAAAGACCCACTTTTCACCCCTTAACTTAATTTATGTTAGACCCTAAGTCATTTAATAAATGTGTGTTAAGCCCATTTTGTAGGTAATAAGCAGCAGCTACAGATAAGGCCCTAACCATACCAAAAAACTTACTTTGGTCCCAGAAGTGCCTCAGGAGAAAGGAAGTTAGACCCTGACAGAGAACTGGCTGTAGCATAGGTACAACAAAGCAGCAATAAGTTAAGAAGTGAGCCACGCGCAGATGTTATAGGGTTCAATTGAATCAGAAAGAATGCTTTGCACAGTTATCACAGGTTTCTGAAGGCAGCACACCAACTGGTCGCATTGTTCTCGCGCAAATTTAAGATAGAAGGGATTAAAGAGCATACTTCGGGCAGTTCTCGCGAGGCTCAATTGGAAGCTCTCGCGTAGTCTCGCGCAGCTCAAGAAAGGAGCCTTTAATCTTCGCGTGATTCACTGAGGAGAGAGAGCTCCAGGCATTCCTGCGTGCAGCTGTCACACAGTGCCGCGGGATACAGACCTTCAGGGAACTGCTCACGTGATCCAGAGGCCTATGCACCTTGGTTCTTCGCTAGGATCCTCACGAGATTCACTAAGGAACGAATCGCGCACGTAATTCCCACGCCATTCAAATGGAAAGAGAAATCTCGTGAGAACCAAATTATCAATCCCGGTACTACAAGAGCTTTATGTCAAATCAATCTCGCGACGCCAATTCTATCACGTGATTAGACTTGGAAATCCTTACTACCTAGTGAGGCTCAAGATCTTAACTTCTCCCCACTTCTGCAGGGGCAATCTGGGAACTTTCAGCAACTAGGGCACGCACTCTAATGCTCCAATCTCCTTGCACATGCCCTGAGGCATCCAAGGAACATAAATGAACCATGATTACATTGATAAAATTAGGGTTTTCCTAACCCTAATGCTCCCACAGCTGACTGCTACATAAGCCTAAGCCTAGTTTAGGTTTAAGGACTTCTGTACTCCTTCTTGAATCAACTGTAGAATTCCAGTAGGCTAAGGTTAGGGTTTAGGCAGCTTCTTTTTCCCTTTTTTCTTCTCTCCATAGTCCAGCACTTGCTGGCTATGCCTTTGTATGTTTATTTTGAACAATTTTAATGGTGTTTTATAATAGGATGTTATACTTATATGGGATTGGTATTTTGAGAGTTGTTTTGTACAAGGTTGCTGCCTTGAGATCCTCCATTGTTAAGTTGTATTGTAAGCAATGGAGGATTGTTTTTAAGGATTTATGTAGGTCCAAGTGACCTGTGTGTCCAGGTTAGGCACATTGCAGGCCTATGCCCCATGACAGGATCCACTAAATTTGAATCCCCATGGGAGCCTAAGCTGGTAGCCTTGTGAACATGGTGGTGGCAGCAATCTTCTTGTTCTATTTCAGACCTCTGTGAGGAGGATATCTTCTGTGGATAGTCTGTGACCATTCAAGTGGACAAGTTATAGCCATAGGGTGAGGCCAATCCACTGATCTAAGACAGATTCTTCTTCTCTGCACTTGTGGTTGTAGCCTTGTGAGAGATTGTGCAGAGATAGACTCCCCTGTATTTGTATAGACCCACCATCAGATGGCAGATCTGATATGGCTGTAGAGATTGCAGGCTTGTGACTGGATCACTGCTGACTTTCTAAAGTAGTGAACAGCTATACCTAAAGATAGTACTCAAACTCTTGCTGGTCCTGTGTGTCCAGGCTAGTGCACATTACAGGCCTAGCTCTAGACACAGAACTTTAGAGGTTGAGGTTCCTATGGATTCTTGAGCTGGTAGCCTGGAAGAAGTAGTGCCCACAATGATAAACTTATTCTGAACCATCTCTGGATTGCGGTTCCCCTATTGGATAGTCTGTGACCATTTAAGTGGACAAGTTATAGCCATAAGGGATTGGATTATGGCACAGGGGTGAGTTGGATCCTTTCTCCTCTTTGGTGATAATGTAGCCATTGGACAGGATTTCTATAGCAGCAGATCTGAGTCTGAGTTATAAGACCCATCAGATCTCTACCTAGTAGCTTACTTCTCACCCTTTTATATTTATTATCTCACACTTCATCGTTCTTCTCAACCATTTCTATAGTTTAGGCATTAAGTTACCTTAGGGTTTAGACAATAGTGACCTTAAATCCCCTTCCATTTAGGATTGCCAGATCTATAGTCAGATCTGGAGGGCCTACTAAAGATTGCTCCCTTGAAGCTTTAGATCAATTTTCCCTGTGGGACAAACTCTTACTTATTAAAACTTGCTATAACAGGCCCTGTATCTTGCAGGTCTGTGTATTTTTAGACTTGCTGCTCTGTAGTTTTCAATCTGCCTTTGATTCAGTTTCACTAACACATTCTTATCATTGTTTCCAATAAAGTTAGCAGCAAGCATCTAAAATACCATAACAAGTTATTGGCGCCGTTGCCGTGGACTCTTGATCTATTAGTAGACCCTAGATTTTTGTATTTTTTTTATTCTTTAGTAGATGTGCTTGAGAATAATTGATACTGCTGATTTACATTTAGAATTTTTCTTTACAAATTTGGATAGTAGCAGAGAAGTAAAGTTGAACTATAAAATTCTAGTGAAAATCACAAGAAAATCACAACTCAATTGAGGCATTAAAGTCAGCTAGTCATTGCTTCAAACAGCTGCAATGAACTAGCTCTCAAGTCTACAATCTTTGCAAGACTCCAGATCAAAATGCTAAAAAGAGGGCTGTAAAACAAAGCAGGAATTAGATCTGCAGAAATCCATCACTTGGCTGCAAGCACAAGTGATTGGAAAAAGAATCTGTTCTAACCCTCAGATCTGAACCAATCCTATGGGTATATGGCTGTCCACTCAAATGGTCACAGCATATCCCAAAGGTAGGTGCCAGGTAAAAAGTTAAAGACAGAATAAGAAGATCACTGCTGCCACTATGGATGCAAAGCTATGAGCATAGGCATCCATAGGTGCATCAGATCCGTAGACATCCAAAGCAAAAACTTAAAAAATTACAGATCTGATGAAGCTATAAACTCAGTATTTTATTGCATTACCAAAACTTACAATGATTGCCATCAAGGCAGCAGTCTTTGAAAAATCTGAATTCTTGACAAGTAATTACAACACCAATTTATAGATCTAAATAATCTCAGCTGCTACCCAGAACAAATCCAACAGGCTGGATTAGGGAGAGAAGAGGGGGAAAAAAGGAAAAAGAAAAACAAAAACTAGATGTAATTTGAGCTAAGAGAGGCTGAGAAATTCCAAGCTTCTTTGCCCTCGAATAACAGCCCAAAGGCTGCCATTTATACATATGCCTCTATCCATGTGATCTTTGTGTTGGCCAATTAGAGGGCAGAAGAATTCATTAGGTTTATGCCAATCCTTGTGCCATATGCCCTGGCCAATCATAAGAGACTAGAATCCATTCGGTTATGCTCAGCTGAGGTTGCTTGATTACAGCCAAGAGTTCCTCCATTTGTTTAGAAAATAGTTCACATGTGGACTGTAGTCCCATGTGACTTGTTGGAATTCCCAAGAATGCCCCCCACCGTCCATTAATAATGGCTGAAAACTGATGGAACTTGATGGGGCCCGAGCTAGATAAGTTGATTTATTTTCTGAAATAGCTTGAGAAGATGAAGAGATTCTGATTCACTTTGAGAGGATGAAATGAGCTTCATCATTCCATTCGATAGGTTGGAGACCACTGTTTGACAGGTTGAAGGAGTGAGCAAATAACCATTCGACAGGTTCTCTTTTCAGCTTCAGCACTTCGACAAGTACTTTCTTCATATTTAACACCATTCGATAGGTTCATAGAAGAAGTGATAGGTTTTGAAGTTCAGCACTGCACTACTCGATAGGTTGATAGATGGAGGAGTGAACTGCTCGATTTGTTTACAACTAAGCTTCAACACTACTCGATAGGTTGAAGGCTGGAGTGCAGCACTACTCGAAATTAAACAATTATTCTATAAAATTTAAATGCCACTTTCATAGGGAGCACGAATGCATTTAGGATATGCACCAAGCCTTTTAAACCCCTAGGTGATTCCTAGTGGAGGAGTGAAGTCTCTTGATGGTTTTCAGTGAATGTACCCACAAACTTCTCAATAAAGTAGTTAATATCAGTGCAACAGATCAAAACAAAATTCAAACAAATAAAATTCATTCCACACCTTATTCTTTCAATTTTTTAGAGGAGTCACAACAGTAAAACAACATTCTAACACTGAAATCAGGTTTAACTTCCTCCACAACCAATCAGCTCATATCAATAGTGTGGTGTGTGGAAATTAGTGCACAAATTACCATTAATTTGAAAATTCTTTTTTGGATAATGCCCCCAACAAACTTAATTTCATGCCAAGTCTCACCAGGGCTTTCACTTAAATTAAAATTAGAAGGTATATCATTTCACTACAACTCAAGAGCAGGTACAGTCCTCAAATAGGACTGCAAGCATGAGCATAGGCTTGCTATTAAGTTTTGAAATCCTCTGACTCTTTTCACCATAGATTACATAGTTCCTCATTTCTATATGACAACTCAATCCATTTCAGATCAGTAAGGTCCTTTTGTCGGGATGTAATGTGGCTTTGGGTTGAGGTTTTAAAAGAATAAAAGGGTATAAAAGGATTCAAAAACTAAGAAATGAGCCAAGGTAAGGAGATGATTCATGACTTCATCTTCTTCATTTCAGCACAACTTCATCTTCTTTTTGAATTTTGTCGCCAACTTCTTCTCTTCTTTTCAAATTTACCAATGAAGTACTTCTTTGACTTCTCTTTCTCTTTTGGTTTTATTTTTCTATTTTTCTTTTTTTATATGCTTTTCTTGGTATTTTCTCATCTCTTTTTTTTTATATGGGCTGGAATGCCACAGCTCCACTACTGACACACTGCTGTCATCAAATGTGCTTTCTTCTTTTTCCACAAAATGTTAAACCAGCCCCACCTTCTTCAACTTCTTCTCTTTTACTTCTTAAAATCTCAGAGAGAGTGTCAGATCTATAGTAGATCTGGAGATCTACTATATTTTTAGATCATTACTCCCTATGGGACAAACTCTTAACTACTTTTAAAACTTGCTACAACAGCCCTGTATCTTGGAGGTTGTGCTTTCTAGTAAAGACCATTCCATTTCCTTTATTTTATGTTGCATTTAACCATCCATTTTACAATAAAATTTTGTCAGCATAAAGTAAATCAACACTCAATGATAGGGCATTTTTATTCTGGAAGAGGAGTCACATTAATGACCTTGCTTCTTCATAGTTAGACGTAGCACAACAAGGTCATCTCTCTAGGAAGACTGTCAAAGATCCTACACTGCCTATCCCATCACTCGCCTACATAGGGGCATTTTTTTTTAGTTCTTTTCATTATTTTACTTTCCCTGTTGCATTAAATTTTCTCCTTATAATAGAAAATCTCCAAAAAAAATGAAAACAAAATATTATCGCTTATAATCCCATCACAATAACACAACCCAAAAATTCCTAACACATCCCGATACCCTGTCACAATCAAACCAAAAAAAATAAAAAAATAAAAAAAATAAAGTAATAAGCAGTTAAAGTCCCATCGCGACACAAAAGAGAAAAATAATGACAATGACAAAGAAGCCATAAGATAAATCATTCCAGGTTACTCGTCCCACCACGATCGGAATCACTCTCCCTTGTCCCATTGCGTAACCTCACACACCAATCAGAGAGAGTCATTGATATCCCATCACACGTCCTCTCAATAACACGTCCCATTGTGATAGAATGCACATTTACCCAGCGATGTCCCAACACCTAAGTTCATTGGCCTAAATCAGCCACACCCTCATGTCCCATCGTGATGGAAAATCCCCACCATACCACCAAGGCCAAAGGCAAGTCCCATCATGATCTCAAGACATCATTTAAACTGACTCCAACCAATCGCATAACCAACATCTACCAAAGAAAGAAATACACCATCATTGTCCCATCACGACGTCAAAATAACCAAGGAGTCATTAAACCGAAATGCCCCATCGCATAACCACCAAGTCCTAGTAACACGCCATGACACAGAACTAGGAGGGGAGGCTCAACCAATGTCTCATCGTGAAAAGCAACAGCCGAACCCCCTAAATCTCTCATCACCCAATAGTTGCCAGACCCCACCATAGCAGAAACATGCGGTCATTGACAGAAGAAGAGAGAAATTTCTCCGACGTCCCATAGCACCGAACAAATATTAAGCCTCGCTGCGAGCCTCTCATCACACGCTCTGATGTCCCACCACGTGAGCACCACGAAACAACAGTGCCCATGAATTATCACCCCTTTCTTCCTACTCGATATTCCTTATAGAGTATAGTTAGCTAATATTAAGTCAAATATTTTCAAAACCTGTCTCTCTCGATTCATGAATCACTGTAGTCCTCCCATAATAGCCAATCATCAATATTCAGGAGAAGATTAGACGGAGTATCCGGCCTACCAAGTGGATCGTCTTGACAATCATATAAACAGTTGAGTCCACAAATCCCACTCTAGTGGATCTACTCAGCGACATCTCGCAAGCCACATTTTTCATCATTTTACTACTGAATTGATCTTAAGTTAAAAATAAATTCCAAGCTATAAAAAAAATGATAATAAATAAACCCTCTATCTATTAAAATTCTATCTCTCATCACTCCAATTTGTTTGTTCCCTTGGGAAACTGAACATTGAATATACTCAACTCTGAGAAATCACAAATGTCCACTGGAAAGGGCCCCTAACGTTCCATTAGTGTGAGCAATGAAATGCTCAGTCTAACGTGATCTGTGAAAGCCTTCGCCATCAGACCATATTACATCATATTATTTGATCACTTGCTTGTTTTCGGACATTCGTATGATGCCCCGGAACCTTGATTGGGTCAATGTCCCTCTATTTGATTGCCCTTTACAGCAGGTCACCATATGCGGCAAGATGCCACTTACCCCCAGAATGAGGATATACCTCTCGACAGTTACCACTAGGCCCCCGAATGCTCCTCCTTAGCTGGTGCTGATAGATAAGAAAGTCAAATATTTCATGTCAGCTCCTCGATTCACACTTGTGATCTCTCAAAGAAACAAGAAGGCACCTCAGAAGAGGGGTGTCTACTTCTTCGACCCATCCTTACTCCCGAAGGATGAGCCTAAGAGGGGCATTTGTTGACACCCCAGTTTTGCCCTCTCGGAGTATACAATCCTATTTGGTCAAGCTTTGACCCTACCCACGATCTCTAAAAAAGAACTAACCTTCTCCAAAGACCTTAAAACCCTAAATACGGGGACCATTACTGAAACAATACTATATTGTTGAGACCCAGGCTCTACCAATAGCTTTGTGACTCGGACCCAACCTAACCTGGGAAGATTCTGAATTCTGCATAGATACACTTGCGCAGAATTGATTCCATGTGTGGCCTCATGTGGGAAATTGGACTCACTTGGACCAGGTTCACTCTTCTCGCTAACTACATAAGACCTGAATTTCATGCTATACAATATGCACTTAATCCAATTCCATGCAGACACAATTGCATTGAATTAGTCCCACATGGACTAGGGCTGCCTTTCATACACTGCCCAAAGGCCTCGATCCCATGCAGATACACTTATGTAGAATCGATTTCACGTGTTCCCATACAAACATAATTGGTCCCGATGGGACTGGAACTCTCCCCCTAAACCGCCCAGGGCTCTAAATCGCGCGCAAATGCCACTGCGTCAAATTCCATTGCATGCATCACTGGACACACGAAATTGGTTCCTAATTGAACCCGACCTTAAACTCCTCAGAGCACTTGAACTTCCAATCAAGCACAAATGCCACTATGCAAAATTGGTTCCCCAAGCACAATAGAACAAGGAAACCTGGTTCAGAGGGTGACACAAATTTAATCAAGCACATATGTGTTGTTGCTTCTTAGTGTGCTTGATTTATGTGTGTTTTGAAAACAGGTTTGCAACTCTAAATTATACTGGATCTAGAACATTAAAAAGAGTAAAGAAATATCAGCACGGGTAGAAGTGAATTAGCCGGCAAGATCAGGGCCAATTGTAGCAAGTTTTAAATGTAAGTGAGTGAAAGATCGCCCACAGAGAATTTGTCTAAAATGCAAGATAAACCTCCAGATCTGAGCTACCAGATCTGACCTCTGATCCTATCTACAAAGCACATAAGATGGGAGGTTGAATTTGTCACATTAACTAAATGATAAAAGAAAAGATTAAACTAAGTGATCCAGATCTGAGTTGGGGAAATTGGATGTAAATTTATAAAAAATGGAGAAGTAATATCTAACTTTGATTTGGTCCTTGAAATCTAATGAGAATGACTGCAGCTCAACTAAGAGATGATCCAATCTTCATCTGGCTACAAGCGCAGATGTAAGAGAAATAAATCTAATTTAAGGATTAGGTTTAAGCTTATGGCTATGGTCTGTCCACTTTAATGGCCATAAACCATCCAATAGTCTTTAATCCAAAGCCTTAGTTTAGAACAAGAAGCATCACTATAAATGTCGGGAGAGATTAGGTTACCAACACTAATTCTCACAGGATTAATGAATCAAGGGAAATTGCATGAAAAACAGTAAATCTAAAGGAGTCTAATGCAATAAGGAGATTAGAGGGAACCCTTAACATGAGTCCAATTGAGAATATACGGTTCACAACAACCTTTTCAAATTCACCATTACAATTATAGAGCACAGCTTAAACAACTCTCAGATTTGTAGTCTTGAATACAACTCTCTTTTGAATTACAAAAGTATCTCACAACTCTCAATTGCCAGTAAAAGTTAGGCTATTACAGGGATTTCAGACAAACTATCTGATTTGGAAATGGGGGAATAGGAATGAAACTCAAAATCTGGATGCCCCAATTGGGCAAATGGTTCGTCTATTTATAGTTTTCCCCAAGTCCAACTCAGATGTGTATCAACCAATCAGAGGTGCTCAGATCTGTATTGACCAATGGTGGTCGAGCACGAGGATCCATATCTGTTCTGGCCAATCAGAATTCCTCGATCTGGTTGACGATCAATTGAAAAAGGCATCAATTACATTATGCAATTTTGTTAGAGTTTCTAGAAGTTCCCAAGTTATTTCATCTCTGGGTGCTCACGTGGGGTGGAATATGCCTTAACTTTATGCTTAGAATCCTCTGGAATGTCCCTAGGTTTTAAATGCATTGGGACGTGAAGATTCTTGAATTGCCCTTGCAAAAGTGAGAACCTCAGAATACCTTTTCATGAAAGTTTAGGGGATTTTCAAGGTGTTGTAACTCTGAAGCTCTTTTAGCAAGGTTACGGTTATTGAATTGAGTTTTCTTCTTTTGAAAAGGTAAATCATCTCTTGAAGAGTTCAAATGCTCTTGAGCTAAGCTGAGTTTTGTTCTTTTCGCAGAGTTTCAGGTTCTTTGCGAACAGTTCAGGTTCTTTGCGAAAAGTACTCTGTAGTGCATTTTTCTGTTCGAATTTCTCCATACTTCTTTTCTAGGTTGAGACCACGTCTTTGCCTCTTCAATTCGGACCTTTCAACAGCTAGTGAGGTTGTTTCTTCTTCTTCTTCCTCTGGATTGACATGGAATGTCATCTTTTTAGCACTTTTGAGCTACTTTTAAGGTTAAGCCTGGCTTTATTGTTAGCTGTAAAACAAACACTTAAAACACTTATTTAGTTCTCTCAAAGGTCTATCAAGGCCCAGATTAAGGGGTGAAAAATGGTATTTTCCAGTTCTCAACACACCCCCAAACCTAAACTTTGCTAGTCCCTGAGCAAAGACAAAATTTAAAAATAGAATGAAAAGCCATTTTTGTAGGGAGCACAGTTGCATTTAGCATATGCAACAAGCCTTTTAAACCCCTAGGTGATCCCTAGTGGAGGAGTGAAGTCTCCTGAGGGTTTTCAGTGAAGGTACCCACAAACTTCTTTAATAAATCAGTTAAGATCCATGCAGTTCTGTTAAAGCAAACTTTCATCCAATCAGATTATTCACACCTGCATCAGTCAGGCTGTAAGAAGATTTTCAAGAAAACATCAGTTCAAAACTAAAATTTTGTTGTAATTCCTTTTACCATTCACTCAATTTGTGTCAAAAAGTTATTTACAAGAAAAATTAATGAACAACTTGCCTTCTATTCGAGAATCCAGCTTTGATGTTACCCCAAATAAGTCGATTTCAAACCCAACTCTCACCAAGTTTTCACTGAACATGCAAGTAAGAGGGTTGTAGTATTTCACACAACAAGAGCGATTCTGACCCTCAAATAGGATAAGGTGAGCATAGGCATTGCTTTTTAGTTCTGAATTCATTGCTCTTTTCACCATAGATTACACAAATCCTTATCTCCATGTGACAGCTCAATCCATCTTTGATCAGTAAGGACTTTAACTTGGGTTGTAATGTGGCTTATGGGTGAAATTTATCAAGAATAAAAGGGTCGGAATGGAGTTCAAAATTTTATAAGTCAGTCAAGGTAAGGAGGTGGTATGGACACCTTCTTTATTTCAGCACAATTTCATCTTCTTCTTTGAATTTTCAGAGCCAAAGTGGCCATCTTTTTCTCTTTCTTGTTCAAACTTCCAATGAAATGACTTCTCCCAATTTTCTCAAATCAACATTGACTGGAATGCCCCATTTCTTCTGCTGATACATCGTTGCCTTCAATTATTTTTCTTTTTCTTTTACCAAACTATTACCTAACTCACTTTTCTTCAGCTTTCTTTCCTTTACCTTCTGAATTCTCAGAGTGAGGGTTAGGCTAAATGAGGTTGATGAGGTTTCAAAGAAATCTTTGATTTATAAAGCTCAAATGGTGTGTATCAAGGGCAGTTTTTAAAAGGTGGGGCCTTTTAAAGTTCAAACTGTCCAAAAGAAGGCCCTAGATCATGTCTTTAATATCATGATTGCTGTCAAACAATTTCAACTTGGATATATGTAACTTCTAGTGATAACAAGCAGGTTTAAACAGTCCCTAGAGCAGAAAAAATTGCCAATTCATACCTCCAAAGAATACATTTCCGGTCTAAATCTCACTGGGTGTGGTTTTCTATCAAATTCCTGAGGTATATCATCACTGTTGCCTCTCTTTTTAGGTTTACTGAAACATCAATTTTCTTTTGGAAATTTTCTGACATTCATTTCATGAAAGTATTAGAATTACAGTAGAAATTAATTTTAAAAAGTTTTAACTTCCTCATTTTTCAAAACAACAGGTGTGAAATTACTTCATTTTCAAAAGTTCTACTGATCATAAGCTGCACCAAGCATTAACTTACTTATTTTATTGGCATACCTGCCATACCCCCAAACCAAAGGAGAGCAAGGTCCACACTTGTCCAAAGTAGAGAAACGATATAAGCAAGAAAGAAAAACAAAACATCATGATGACAAGACAGACAGAAATGCACAGAAATTACACAAGAAGAAACAGAATGTTATATTACAAACTCATAAGAAGTACAATGTGAACTAATAACTGGGGTCAAAATCTGTATCATAAGTTGGTTCAATTGGCTCAGAACTTGAGTCACTGTCAGAATCAGAACTAGAATCAGTATTGGAGTCCGAACTTGATTGAGCTTTCTCCTGGATAGTGTTCTGCAGCTGACTGTATTCCTCTGATTTTATCTTTTTGGTGAGGCCAATGTACTTGCCAAGTCTAATGGTCTTCAATTTTTCCTGGTCAAGCTGTGCTTGTAACATGGTCACCTTGTGCTGCTCACTCCTAACCATCTGAAAGGTTTGGCCCAGCAAGTCCTTCATTTTCTCTCTCTCAAATTTCATAAATAACTCTAACTTCCGAATCTGGTTTTCATAAGGGGTTCGAATGTAGGCTTGTAAATCAGCTAACCCTTTTAGAACATCTATGCAGATATAGGGATTTTCTTCCATGGCTCGTGTAAGGGAGGCAAATCGGGGAAGGGGGATGGAATTGTAGGGGACCAAAGGTATCCCAGCTGTGGGAGGGGGGGAAGAAGTGTCCAAAAGGAGGACTTCAGCATCGGTCTAAGTGGCTTGCTCAGAGAAAGTGCGGAGTGGTGAAGGGGATGCAACCAGAGGGACTTCAGGTTCAGTTTGGGTTGCATGGGTAGTAGTGGTGGGGGTGGGCAGATCAAGCAATACTACCTCTGGCTCAGTTTGGGTAGCATGGGAATCAACAGTAGGTAAAGGGGTAATGGTGGTTGTGTGTGATGTGAAGTCTAAGGTTTGGAGCAGGTCATTGGTCACAGACTTGTTTTCTGTGTTGATTTGGAGTTGGGCTAGGATGGATTGGAGGTAGGCAAGTATTTGGGTACTAAAGGCAGGTGGGGGAGAGGTGGGCATAGCAGGGATTGGTACAACTGAAGTGGAGGGTGGTGGTGCAATGGTCAGAAAGGAGAGGTAGGTAAGGAGTGAAATGATGAGGGTCGTGTATAGGGATAGGTTCAAGCCCCATGGTTTCAAAAATAGATCCCATTAAGGAAGAATAAGCCTCAGAGTGAAAGGCTGTGGTCGTGTATGGGATACTTGTGTGGGCTGAATGAGCAGTGAATTTGAGGGGCTTTGGAGCAGAGAGTAGGGGGAGATGGGGCAAGACAATTGCCTAAAACATGGTCATTGGTGGGAGAGATTGGTGGGTGAGTATGGTTGGAGTGGTTGGTGTAGAGGGGGAAATCTATAATTGGAATAATGGAGGGTATGGGAGATGGGACAGCTGGGATAGGTGAAGTGGCAGGGGCTGGAATAGGGGAGGAGGGTGAAAGGCCAACTTCCTCAAAAATTGGTGCAGCTGAAGAGCTGGTCACCATGGGAAGGAAAGTTTCTTCAACAATGGGTGCAGCTAAAGAGCTGGTCACCACAGGGTCTGGCAGAGCTGCTTCGAGAAGTGGTGCATCTAAAGAGCTGGTCACCACAGGTTCTACCAAAACTGGTACTAAGGGAACTGCAGGGGCAGGTTCAGTGTGTTCATTACCACCGCAAGAGCAGTGTAGGTTCATCTTCTCTCTCGTCTGCTCAAGATGGCTTGGCTTGTAGTCCAAGCCTTTTTCCCAAAATTGTGAGGAGCAATGACTTCAAATGGCTCCTCATTATCAATGTCAAACTTGGCTCTGAGGAGGGCTGTGATCAATCTACCAAATGGGAGGCCAGCTAATTTCTGCTCCTTTTTCAACTTGGCACTAATATCAGCCATGGCTTCAAAAATTAACATAGGGGCATTGAAAAACTGCCCCTTAGAAAAGTGAAAGAGTGCCTCCAAAATTGGTGTTCTCCTCTTGGTCAGTGCCTGTAACATAAAAACTTCCCCTCAAAATGGAGTCCATCAATAGAAATTGGGGGGCTAGGTCTCTCCTCATGATGGACTGTCCAGTGCCCACAATTCCTTGGGTCAAATGTGCTACCATTTCTCTAAAGGAGGCTGTTTCTGGAGCAGCCAATGGACCAGTAGGATCAAATTGGAAGGGTATCTCCAAAACATTCCCTATATCTTCAAATGTGACCGTAAGATCACAATCATCAATAAAGATAACTAGGGTAGGGACATCAGCATCACTTTCAGTGACCTTGATTAGGTTTTGGTACCATAACTTCACCATTCGTGGGTAAATTTTCTCTGGCAAAGGGGTAAAGATATTGCTTAGTGCGGCATCCCTTATGTATCTTAAAGATAACAGGCACTCCGGTTTGTTGACAAAAAAAGTTTCGTCCACAATCAGCTCAGGAATTAACTTCTGAGCTTCAATGAATGGATTTGGCAGTACCAAATGTATAGGTAGAGGAGGAAGCTCAGGCTCAGGACTAGCAGCAGAGATGGGTTCCTCATGTCTCACTTTCTTCCCTTTCTCCACCCTATCCGCTTTATCCATAGATAGTTTTGTTTTGGCTGAAGTTTTGGCTTTTCCCTTTGGGGTAGGTTTGCTAACTTTCTTAGCAGAGGATTTTGGGAACATGGTAGCCAACGATTTCTCTGCTTTTCCCATTCGAAATTGACGTATGAAAATGCCCACAACAGATGCTGACACAAATTGAAAATTTTCAAATGATAAACAGAGAGAATGTGCAGAGAAATACCGAGATCTAGGGTTTTTAATTGAACGAGTTGTATGCTTGAAGAAATCCCCCAGACTAGAACCTAAAATCCTTCTCTGAAAACCCAAATGATCGAACAAAGGTGAAGAAAAATGTAGCAAGCTTCTCAAATTGCGCAAGGAAAGAACGAAGTAGGGTTTCCGTAGAACAGGTCGCTCTTCAGAAAGCCTTCGAATATGAAACCCCTACTTCGAAAGGGTTTAAATATACTCAGAGTTAATTTCGCAAAGTTCTTTATAAGTTTTCAAAAAGTTCCAAAATAGACCTTCAGACAACTGTGAATGGCATCAGTACCATTCAAAAAGTTAAGAGCTTCAGAAACATCTTTTCAAAAAGAAATTAGCTTCAGAACTATCTTTTCGAAAAGAAAATAGCTTCAGAACCAACTATTAGAAAAGGAAATCTTTGCTTTCGAGCAGTTCGTTGCATATCCAGAGTCTTTTCGAAAAGTAAATTGAACTTTGCGAAACGAGAATTATTACTTTGCGACTTAATTTGGAGCATATTTAAACCATGCGAAAAGAGACAAATCATGAATAAAAACAGAAACAAAGAAACTAAGCAAAAACTATGAAATAAAAAACATAATGTACAGTTATCCACCATCAGATTTTTGGAGGTTCGTGATGATGATGGGCAAAGACATGGCTCCCGGTATTTTCAATGCATGGTTTGAGCCTCTGACCATTTACTTTCAGGATTCTTCCATTACTTGGATCAAGGATGTCAACAGCTCCCGAAGGGGCTGTCTGAATGACAGTGTATGGCCCTTCCCATCTGGATCTCAGCTTTCCTGGGAAAAACTTGAGTTTTGAGTTAAATAACCATACCTTAGAGACAGCTGTGAACTCTTTTCTCAATAAATTTTTATCATGGAAAGTTTTGACTTTCTCTTTGTACAATCTTGAATTTGTGTATGCATCCATTCTCAGCTCCTCCAACTCAGCAAGTTGCAGTTTCCTGTCATTACCAGCAGTAGTTAGATCCATGTTCAAAGTTTTAATTGCCCAAAAAGCTTTATATTCTAACTATACTGGTAAATGGCATGCTTTGCCATAGACCAACCTGAATGGGGACATACCGATTGGGGTTTTATAAGCTGTCCTGTATGCCCATAATGCATCATTCAGCTTAAAGGACCAATCCTTTCTGTCCTTCTTCACAGTCTTTTCTAAAATATGTTTGATTTCTCTATTGGAAATCTCCACTTGTCCACTGGTTTGTGGATGATATGGAGTGGCTACTCTATGAGTCACAGAGTATTTTTTCAATAAAGTTTCAAAATGTTTATTACAAAAATGGCTTCCCCCATCACTTATAATGGCTCTGGGAAAACCAAACTTGGAAAAAATGTGATCCTTAAGAAATTTAAGAACCACTTTGTGATCGTTTGTTTTAGTGGCTGTGGCTTCAATCCATTTGGATACATAATCTACAGCTACTAAAATGAAATTATACCCATTGGAAGGAGGAAAAGGACCCATAAAGTCTATCCCCCAAACATCAAACAACTCAACTACCAAAATAGGCTGTAAAGGCATTGAGTTTCTCTTGGAAATGCTGCCCAATTTCTGACAGTTTTGGCAAGACTTACAACGCTGCAGAGCATCTTTGAAAAGTGTAGGCCAATAAAATCTGCACTGCAAAACCTTTGCAGCAGTTTTGTTTCCACTAAAATGACCTCCACAAGCCTGTTCATGACACATAGAAAGTATTCTATGAAATTCTTGGTCAGGGACACATTTTCTTATTATTTGGTCTGCACAATTCTTAAACAGATGAGGATCTTCCCAGATGAAATGTTTAACCTTTGCGAAGAAAAGATCTTTATCCATTTTATTCCAATGTTGAGGAATTCTTCCAGTAGCCAAAAAGTTGACTATGTTTGCAAACCAAGGAGTGTGTACACTAATGGCAAAAAGTTGCTCATCAGGGAAAGATTCATTGATAGGCAGCCTATCAATTTCAGCAGTTAAAATTCTAGACAGGTGATTAGCCACCACATTCTCCACCCCCTTTTTATCTTTGATCCGTAAATCAAATTCTTGTAATAGGAGAATCCACCTGATTAATCTTGGTTTGGTGTCCTTCTTAGACAGAAGGTATTTCAAAGCAGAGTGGTCAGTGAACACCACTATTTGTGAACCCAAGACATATGACCTAAATTTTTCTAAAGCAAAAACAATTGGCAGCAGCTCCTCAGTTGTTGTGTCATTGAGTTGCGCATCAATCATTGATCTACTGGCATAAGCTATGACATGAGGCAGCTTTTCTTTTCTCTGTCCAAGGACAACTCCCAAAGCATAATCTGATGCATCACACATTAGTTCAAATGCTAATGAATAATCTGGAGACTGCAATATTGGAGCTGAAATCAAACAATTTTTTAGGAATTCAAAAGCCTTCATGCATTCATTATTGAATACAAAAGGGACATCTTGACACAGCAAATGACAAAGAGGTTTGGTTATTTTACTGAAGTCCTTAATGAACCTTCTGTAAAATCCAGCATGTCCCAGAAAACTTCTGATTTGTTTAATGGTTTTGGGAGGTGGTAAATGTGCAATTAAATCAATTTTTGCTCTGTCCACCTCAATGCCCTTGTGAGAAACAACATGGCCAAGGACAATGCCTTGGGTGACCATGAAATGGCTCTTTTCCCAGCTCAGAACTAGATTGGTTTCTTCACATCTCTGTAATACCAATTTGAGATGATGTAAACACTGGGAAAAACTGTCTCCTTAGATTGAAAAATCATCCATGAAAATCTCCATAAATTGGTCAATCATATCAGAAAAAATGGAATACATGCATCTTTGAAAGGTAGCAGGAGCATTACAAAGACCAAAAGGCATTCTCCTATAGGCAAAAGTGCCAAAAGGGCAAGTGAATGTGGTCTTTTCCTGATCTTGTGGGTACACAGGAATCTGGTTGTACCCAGAGTAACCATCAAGAAAACAGTAATAAGCTTTTCCTGCTAGCTTATCTAAAATCTGATCAATGAATGGGAGGGGGAAATGGTCTTTTCTAGTCATTGTATTTAATTTTATGTAAACAATACAGACTCTCCACCCAGTTGTTTGTCTGGTTGACATCAACTCACCAGAGTCTGCGGTTACAACAGTGATCCCAGATTTCTTAGGTACCACCTGTGTAGGTGCCACCCAAGCTGAATCTGAAATGGGGTAAATGACCCCTGCATCCAACAACTTAACAACCTCTTTCATGACCACTTCTTGCATGTGAGGGTTCAGCCTCCTTTGCATTTCCCTAGAAGGCTTTGCATCTTCTTCCAAATGGATTTTGTGCATGCAAACAGCTGGACTGATTCCTCCCAAATCAGCAATAGTCCAGCCAATTGCCCTTCTATGTTCTTTAAAAACAACCAACATCTCTTCCTCTTGCTCCTTTGTGAGGGAGGAAGAAATAATTGCAGGCAATGATTTATGATTTCCTAAAAACACATATTTCAAATTTTCTGGCAGCTGTTTTAGTTCTAAATCAGGTGGGCTGAGAAAAGAAGGTAACAAAGGTACCTTAGCTGTTTGTGGAAGAGGAAGAGTAGCAGGTTTCCAAGAAGAGAAACTTGCTGATTGATTATGCGTTTCTTGCACAACATTTATTTCCTCAGAACTTGAGATACAAACTATTTTTTCTTCAGAATTTCCCCAAGCATCTTTAACATCTGTGGTGAAATCTTCACGTAGAAGCGTAAAGTCCCTTCTACAAGTTCATCCAATAGATCAACATGAAAACATTCTTGAGCTGAATTGAGGTCGTGATCCATTATAAACATTTAATTTTACCTTCATGTTTCCAAAAGAGACTTCCATAATACGACATGCATTGGATGCAAGCATTTGTCAGTAGCTGTGAATGGTCTTCCCAAAATGACAGGGATGGAAGTTTTGCTTTTGGTTGGTTCCATGTCCAAAACTAGGAAATCAGCAGGATAGAAAAATTTATCTACTCCTACCAATACATCTTCATTCATTCCAACTGGCTTCCTTTCAGATCTGTCTGCTAGTTGTAACACCACATGAGTGGGTTTTAATTCTCCCAAACCTAGTTTCTCATATACAGAATATGAAAGTAGGTTGACACTAGCACCAAGATCTAATAAAGCCTTTTCAATGGTATGTTCCCCAATAATGCAAGGGATTGTGGGGATTCCAGGATCTTGAAGTTTAGGAGGTGTGGCAATGGATAACACTTGATTAATTCTTTCCACGGCAAAGACCTTCTTGGACAACTGTATCCTAGACTGTCTTTTGTGAGTGCAAACATCTTTAAAAAATTTTGCATATGCTGGAATTTGTTTGATTGCCTCAAGCAAAGGTAGATTTATCTTGACTTGCTTAAAAGTCTCCATCATTTCATCTATTTTTGTATTCCTTTTATCAAAAGGAGATACAGATTTCATTGCCTGAGGAAATGGTAAATGAGGAACTAATTCTTCATCTACAGCTTTGGAAGCATTTTCAGAAACTTTTTGAATTTTTTGTTTTTCATTTTTTTGATTTTTCTGAGGTCTATCAGTACCCCCACTGCTATCATTATGTTGCTCTTGCTGCATATCTTTATCATTTTCCTCATTTTTTTCTTCTTCAGTACCCACTTTGTTATTTATAATTCTTCCACTTCTCAAAGTGGTGACAGTTTTCACTTCTTCATGTGAATTGGGAGCTTCTCCAACCATGAACTGTCCTTTGGGATTGTTGAAAGGTTGGCTGGGTAATTTTCCTTCCTCTCTTTTTGCCAAAGTATTTGAAAGTTGCCCCAATGTTTCTTCAATCTTCTTTATGTTCTGGCTGTGAAAATTTATAGTCTGAGTTAAAGATCCTAAATTCTTGAGTGAATTCAGGACTTGATCTTCAAAAGAAGGGGACCTGTAAGGGGTTTGAACTGGGGCAGACTGCTGCACAGGTTGTTGTGGAATGGCCTGCTGAAAATTTTGTTTGGCATAAAAATTCTGCTGATAAGGCTGTGCAGTTTTGAAAGGCATTTGATTCTTTGGTTGTTGCTGCTGTTAGGATTGATAATTCCCTTAGTTCCACCTCAAATTGGGGTGTCCTCTCTATGGATATTCATTTGACTGAATCTGTCCAAATGATTGAGCAGCATGAGCTTGTTCCACCATTAAATCTGGGAACTGTGGTGCAGCAGGACATTGGTCAATTGAATGAGTAGGGGACTGGCATATCAGACATGCCTCCTATACTCTTGCAACATTTGGATTTTTAAGTGAATCCATCAATCTATCAAACTTTGTGATTAAATTTTCCATCTTTCTTTCCAACTCATTCACCTCATAAATCTTCCCTTTGGGGGGTTGGTGATTGTTCAACCTAGCAGGATTTTCAATATCTCTTGACAGAGATTCCTGTTGAGTTTAGTTTTCACCAATTACTTCAAACAAGTCCCAAACCTCCTCAACTATTTTTTGTATGTAACTTCCTCCATAGGAGGCATCCACCATATTTTTGCCTTTTTGATCAATTCCTTAAATCGTTCCCATGCTTCATGGAAAGTTTCAGTTGAGTTTTGTGAGAAGGAAATGATACTTTGTCTTAATTGACTTGTTTTAGACATTGGGAAATATTTGGCTAAAAATTGACACTGCAAATCATTCCAAGAAGTGATACTATTTGGTGCTAACATAGATAACCATGCTCTAGCTTTATCCTTTAATGAAAAAGGAAATGGCCTAAGCTTGGTTGCTTCTGGACCAAGTCCAGCTATGTTGAATGTGGTGCAAAGAGCCAAGAATTCATCCACATGTTTGTATGGATCTTCCTTACTCAACCCATGGAAGGAAGGAAGCATTTGGATAATTGATGATTTGATCTCATAATTTCCTTCGACAGTAGGAAATTGAATGCAAAAGGGAGAATTATAAGCACCAGGTGCAAAGTAATCCCTCAAAAGTCAAGGTTCTTCACCCATAGTAGCAGAATTCTGTGTCGTTTGTTTGGTTCATAGTAGCCTTTCAACTTCTAGATTCAGTGGGACAATCTCAGGGCTGAGAGTCCTCCTACCAAACATACAACTCAGAACAAAAATCTGATTATTCACAGTAAACCTTCAAAATTTCTTTTTAAGTAGTTTCCCTTCTTCAAAAATTGGACATGAATAACTGCATAGGTATAAACAATAGAATAGTTTAGTAATGATATAAAACATAAAAGTAAAAACATAGGTCTACCTATTTTAGAACAAATTCCCTGGCAACGGTGCCAAAAACTTGTTGTTGCTTCTTAGTGTGCTTGATTTATGTGTGTTTTGAAAACAGGTTTGCAATTGCTAAATTATACTGGATCTAGAATATTAAAAAGAGTAAAGAATTATCAGCACAGGTAGAAGTGAATTAGCCTGCAAGATCAGGGCCAATTGTAGCAAGTTTTAAATGTAAGTGAGTGAAAGATCGTCCACAGAGAATTTGTCCAAAATACAAGATAAACCTCCAGATCTGACCTCTGAACCTATCTACAAAGCACATAAGATGGGAGGTTGAATTTGTCACATTAACTAAATGATAAAAGAAAAGATTAACCTAAGTGATCCAGATCTGAGTTGGGGAAATTGGATGTCAATTTATAAAAAATGGAGAAGTAATATCTAACTTTGATTTGGTCCTTGAAATCTAATGAGAATGACTGCAGCTCAACTAAGAGATGATCCAATCTTCATCTGGCTACAAGCGCAGATGTAAGAGAAATAAATCTAATTTCAGGATTAGGTTTAAGCTTATGGCTATGGTCTGTCCACTTTAATGGCCACAAACCATCCAATAGTCTTTAATCCAAAGCCTTAGTTTAGAACAAGAAGCATCACTACAAATGCCGTGAGAGATTAGGTTACCAACACTAATTCTCACAGGATTAATAAATCAAGGGAAATTGTATGAAAAACAATAAATCTAAAGGAGTCTAATGCAATAAGGAGATCAGAGGGAACCCTTAACATGAGTCTAATTGAGAATATAAGGTTCACAGCAACCTTTTCAAATTCACCATTACAATTACAGAGCACAGCTTAAACATCTCTCAGATTTGTAGTCATGAATACAACTCTATTTTGAATTACAGAAGTATCTCACAACTCCCAATTGCCAGTAAAAGTTAGGCTATTACAGGGATTTCAGACAAACTATCTGATTTGGAAATGGGGGAATAGGAATGAAACTCAAAATCTGGATGCCCCAATTGGGACCAATGGTGGTCGAGCACGAGGATCCATATCTGTTCTGGCCAATCAGAATTCCTCAATCTGGTTCAGCCAATCAGGTGAAAAAGGCATCAATTCTGTTATGCAATCTGTTAGAGTTTCTAGAAGTTCCCGCCAAGTTATTTCATCTCTGGGTGCTCACGTGGGGTGGAATATGCCTTCACTTTATGCTTAGAATCCTCTGGAATGTCCCTAGGTTTTTAAATGCATTGGGACACGTGAAACAGATTACTGAATTGCCCTTGCAAAAGCTGAGAACCTCCAGAATACCTTTTCGCAAAGTTTAGGGGGATTTTCGCAAGGTGTTGTAACTCCTGAAGCTCTTTTCGCAAGGTTCTGGTTCTGTTCAAATTGAGTTTTCTTCTTTTTGAAAAGGTAAATCATCTCTTCGAAGAGTTCAGATGCTCTTCGAAAGCTAAGCCTGGAGTTTTTGTTCTTTTCGCAGAGTTTCAGGTTCTTTGCGAACAGTTCAGGTTCTTTGCGAAAAGTACTCTGTAGTGCATTTTTCTGTTCGAATTGCTCCATACTTCTTTTCTGGGTTGAGACCACGTCTTTGCCTCTTCAATTCGGACCTTTCAACAGCTAGTGAGGTTGTTTCTTCTTCTTCTTCCTCTGGATTGACATGGAATGTCATCTTTTTGGCACTTTTGAGCTACTTTCAAGGTTAAGCCTGCCTTTATTGTTAGCTGTAAAACAAACACTTAAAACACTTATTTAGTTCTCTCAAGGGTCTATCAAGGCCCAGATTAAGGGGTGAAAAATGGTATTTTCTAGTTCTCAACAATATGCCAGTGCTTGAAATTCAATTAAGCACAACCTCACTTGCGTGGAATCGACCAATCCCACACATACCCACATGCGCGGAATTAAGCCGACACTTATAAAAAAAAATCCTTACGTCGCCCCAAACACAAAAATTTCAATTGAAATCTCCCCTCTCTCAAGCTCAGGCCTTTCCTAAGCTCTAGTTTCTTCTCTTTACGGCACCAGAAGGAGGCAGAGGCGCTTAGCTTTTGGTAATCTCTTTCTAGTTCTTAATCTCTAATTCTAGATCTTAGGTTTTAATTTCTAATTCTTAGATCTTAGTTCTTAGTTCTTAATTTTAACTTCTTAGATCTTAACTGTCAGTTATTAGTTCTTAATCTTTCTATGTTTTAGATCTTAGTTCTTACTTTTAGGTTCTTGTTCTTAATTTTTAGTTCTAGTTCCAAATTGCTTACTTCTAGCCCTTAGTTATAGTTTTAATCCTTAACCATTAAACCCATAATTTCAATCCTTAAATCCTCAGTTTTTAAGCCCAAATTCAGTTTTCAATCCATATTATTTTTAAAATAACCCTTAGGCAACCGATTTGTCGAAGGGAGCTTACAGATGGTACCTGGGAACGGGGCCGATCCACCTTAGCATAACAGGCCATAAACCCTTTTTTTCTATTTAAAGTAGCATTAGGAAATCAAATTAATTTGAATTAGAGTACTATTAGGAAATCAAATTAATTAGAATTGGAGTAATATTAGGAGATTAAACTAATTAGAATTAGAGTAGCAGTATGATACTCTGTCAATTAGAGTTAGAGTATTAATAGGAAACCCATAATCAGTCAAACCTAGGATACGGTAGGGAAATAAGGTTAACTAGACTTAAAGCAGAATTATAAAGTTAAACCAGACAAACTACAGTTGTTGGAGTCGGCCGACCGACGTTAAACATAGGAACCCACCCATAGTAAGGCATGATCAATGACGTATTACAGCGTCAAAAAATATCTATAGCTAGCGATCGCATCACCCACGTATTTCTCCTCTAGAATTAACCTTTTAAATTTTAGCATTTAATATTTTATAGTTCATTACTCCATCATCCCTAGCCATAGTCCATTCAGACCAAATTGGGCCACTTATTCCGAGGGCCAAAAGGAACACAGAAAAAGAGAATACCAACAAGATCGGGCGTGCCATTGCTCAGACCAATGGTGCGCCAGGGGCCCCTTTCTAGTTGACATTTGTGATTTCTCAATGTTGAGCAAATTCAGTGTTCGGTTTCCCAGGGGAAAGAACATAATGGAATGATGAGAGGCGATGTTCAATAGATAGAGGGTTATTTATTATCATTTTTTTTTAAGTTTAGAATTTTTTAACTTAAGATCAACTCGGTGGTAAAATGGTAGAAAATGTGGCTTCTGAGACGTCGCTGAGCTGATCCACCCAAGCAAGATTTGTGGATCGGATAGTTTATGTGACTGTCAAGATGACACTCGATATGCCGGATACTTCGTCAAATCTTCTCGTGAGTACCGATGATTGTTTCTTATGGGAGGACTTCAGTGATTCAAGAGTCGAGAGAGATGGGTTTTGAAAACTTTTGACTTAATATTAGCTAACTATACTTTATAAGGAATATCGAGTAGGAAGAAAGGGGTGATACTTACCTGATTCATTGCGTGGTGGGATGTCCAACTAGCCTGATGAGATGTTCGCGATGGGACTTGATAATTGATGGGAACTGTTATTTTGTTGTGATCGCGCGGTGGGACATCAGGGCGCGTGATGAGAGGCTCGCGACAGGGCTTAATATTTGTTGGGTGCAATGGGACGTCGAACAAATTTCTCTCATCTTCTGTCGGTGATCATATGTTTTTACTGTGGTGGGGTCTGGCGACTGCTGTATGTTGAGACATTTGGGGAGTTTAGGTTGTTGCTTTTCACGATGAGACATTGGTTGAGCCTCCCATCATGGTTGTGTGCCGTGGCGGGTTTCGATGGGACTTGGTGGTTATGCAATGGGGCATTTCAATTTGGCGTCATGATGGGAGAATAATTGTGTATTTCTTTCTTTCGTAGGTCTTGGTTATGCTATGAGTTGTGTTGGTACACGCTTTTTCTGGGTCCCTTTCGATCCCCTGAAAGAGTGGCTCAATTCGGTCAAAGTTGACTCTGGCAAAAGCGGTGTTTTTAGAGGTAATCAAGTACTGAAAATGAAGAGATAAATCTAAGAAAAATACCTGGTTCGTTGCGATTGCCCGCTGTAGATCTTTATTAATGCTACAACACGTCACTGATCACGCCTTTTGGGGTGGAGATATGGGTTGTTCTCTTTATTGAATCATCGGCCAGCCGATGTCAGCAGCACTAGGTCGCTTCTAAGTTTAGTTAAGCTAGTTTTTTTAATTTTCTTCTAACTACTTTATCTTTCCCACTCTCGCTATGATTACCGGGGCTCTAATTTTCTCTTATCCTATTAGGGGTCTAATTAATCAGGGGAATCCTAGTTTAGCTAGGTTTCATAATCTGACTAAAAGTCTAATTACAATCCTAATTCAAATAAAAATTTAATTATATCATAATCTAATTGGGATTCTAACTAATTTCCTAATTTTACTAGAAATACTAATCTTCCTAATTTTTATTAAAACTATAGTTAAATAAACTACGTAAATTCACTATCAAAACTCTAATTAATCAATGTTTCCTAATTTTATTAGAATTCTAAAAAAAATGGTTTTGGGCCCGCTATGCTAAGGAGGATTGGCCCCATACCCGGGTACCCTCCGTAATCTCCCTTGGGCAAATCGAGTGGCTAGGGATTATTTTAGTAATAATACGGATTGAAAAAAAACTGATTTTTATTCAAGAATTATGGATTTAGGGATCAAAGATTAAGGATTTTGGGAGAATCAAGTTAAAAATTAGAACTAAAAATCTAGAACTAGGAAATGGAAATTCTAAGACTAAATTTAAGACTGAAATTAAGGACTGGTTCTAGAAACTAAGAACTAGAATAAAAAAAAAAAACTAGAAATTTAGATTAAAACCTAAGATCTACAATCTAAACTTTAAGAAATAGAGGGCTAGAACCTAAATCAAGAACTAGAATAAAAAAAGGACTAGTTCGAGAAACTAGGAACTAGAACTAGAAAAAAAGTAAAGATTAAGGACTAGAGAGATTCAAAAGCAAAGATCTAGAACTAAAAGCTTAAGAAACTAAAGTCTAGAACTAATGATCTAGAACTAAGAACTGGAACTGAGGACTAGAACTAAAAGAATTAAAAACTAGAGGGAAAGTATACCTAAGGCCAGGGCCGCAGAGAGGAATCTCAAAATCCTAAGCTCGAAAGTGAGGAGCTCGAGGGAAAGTAATATGTGTCAAAAATTGTGTGTTTTGAGTCATGGTGGTGGGTCCTATTTATAGGTATTTGGCCAATGGAACACCCTGTGGGGTGCACTCAATTGGTCCGTGAATTTCAATTACACACCTTGTCTGGTGTGTTTAATTGAATTGTGCACTAGAAACCAAACGCTTAGTCACTTTAAGTCGGTGACTGACTCAATGAGTGACTGTTGAAATATTTATTTGTGCTTGCTACTGACTTTATTGAAGACAGTGATAAGAATGGGATGAATAAAAAATGGATGAAAGAGAGAGTGAGAATTATGGAGCAGCAAGCCTAAAAACACACAATCCTGCAAGATACAGGTCCTGTTGTAGCAAGTTTTGATAAGTAAGAGTTTGTCCCACAGGGAAGTTGATCTTAAGCTCCAAGGGAGCCATCTTTAGTAGGCCCTCCAGATTTGACTACAGATCTGGCAATCCTAAATGGAAGGGGATTTAGGGTCACTAAAATTTAAATTCTAAGTATCCTAATGTCTAAACTATAGAAAGGGTTAAGAAAAAAGATGGAGTGAGAAAATAAATATAAAAGGGTGAGAAGTATGCTATTAGGCTCAGATCTGATGGGTTTCATCACTCAAATTCAGATATGCTGCTATAGAAGTCCTGTCCAATGGCTACATTATCACCACTGAGGAGAAAGAATCCAACTCATCTATGTGCCATGATCCAATCCCTTTATGGCTATAACCTGCCCACCTAAATGGTCACAGACTATCCAATTAGGGAACCACAGTCCAGAGATGGGTCAGAACAAGTTTATCATTATAGGCACTACTTCATTCAGGCTACAAGCATAAGAATCCATAGGGAACCTCAACCTCTAAAGTGCTATGTGTGGGGCTAGGCCTGTATGGGAGCATGTTAGCCTAGACACCTAGAACCAGCAAGAGTTTTAGTGCAGCCTTAGATCCAACTATCCACTGCTTTAGAGAGACTGTAGTGATCCAGTCGCAAGCATACAATCTCTATAACCAAACCAGATCTGCCATCTGATGGTGGGTCTGTACACATATAGGGGAGTTTGTCTCAGCACAATCTCTCACAGGGCTACAAGCGCAAGTGCAGAGAAGAACAATCCATCTTGAGTCTGTGGGTTGGCTTCACCCTAAGGCTATAACCTGTCCACTTAAATGGTCACAGACTATCCCAGAGGCTATCCTCCTTACAAAGCTCAAGATAGAATAAGAAACATTGCTGCCACCACCATGTTCACAAGGTTACAAAAGCTCATTGCTCCCATGGGGACTTTAGATCTAGTGAGTCCTGTGGTGGGGCTAGGCCTATATGGGAGCATGTTATCCCAGACACACAGGTCACTTGGATCTGAGTAAACCATAAAATCAGTCCTCCTTTGCATGCAATATATCCTAGCAATGGAGGATCTGAAGGTAGCAGCCTTGTACAGAATAACTCACAAACAGAAATCCCATAAATGTAAAACACCCTATCATAAAACTCCATTAATCTATTCCAAATAGTCATACAAAGGCATAGCCAGCAAATGCTGGATTATGGAGATAAGAAAAAAAAATGAGAAGAAAAAAAATAAAAAGAAACTACCTAAACCTAACCTAAACTTACTGGAGATCTACAGCCAATTCCAGAAGAAGCAAAACTAAGTTCTATTCTATGAGGTCCCCTAAACCAAAACTAGGCTTAGGTTTATATAGCAGTTAGTTTGGCGGTGCATTAGGGTCTAATTTTAATGATGCCACATGGCCTAATACTGTTCCTTGGATGCCTCAGGGCGTGTGCACATAAATTAGAGCATTCGAGTGCGTGCCCTAATTACTAGAAGTTCCCACAATGTCCTCTGTAGAAATGAGGGAGAGTTAGAGTCCAGAGCCTCACCAGGTAGCACTGGCTTCCAAGATTGTCGCGTGGTAGCACGGGCTTCACGAGATTGGATTAGCTTAAAATTCTAGTCGTCATGGGGTTGTCTTAGTTGCAGCTGAAGCACTTGCGTGATAGAGCATTGAATCCTCGCTGGATTGCTCTGGTCTTCACGGGATTGCACTTTCCTTCTGAATGGCGTGAGAATCGCCCGAGCAGTTTGTTTCTCAATGGATCTTCGTGGGGACAGGATGTGCATTGGTCTCTGAACTGCAAGAGAGGTTTTTCTAAAGTTTTACATCCCGCGGCCACTGCGCGACAGCTGCGTGCAGAGATACATGGAGCTCTCTCCCCTCAGCTGATCTGAGTGAACTGCGCAAGGTTTGAGAGCTACTTTCTTGAGCTGCGCGAGATTGCGTGATCATTTATATTTGAACTTCGCGAGAGCTGCGCGAACTATGCTGCAGGAGCCCTTCTGTCACTAAACTACGCGAGAACAGCGCGGACAATTTGTATGATATTATGGGAAACTTGCGAGGATTGTGTGAGGCAGGCTTTCTGAGTCATGTGAACCTTGCGACAGCTACGTGAGGCTCATTTCTTTCTTTGCTGCTGTTGTGCTCTGCCTTCATGCAGTCAGGCTCTCTGTCTTCCATTCTTCTGGGAGACTTCTGGGGCAAAAGTGGGCTCCTTAGCAGGATTAAGGCCTTATTGCAGCTGCTGTTTATTACCTGCAGAACAGGCTTAAAATACTTTTATTAAATGATTAAGGGTCCAACAAAGATTAAGTTAAGGGGTGAAAAGTGGTACTTTTCAGGTCTTAACACACCCCCAAACCTAATCTTTGCTAGTCCCTTAGCGAAGCTACACTAAAAATCTACAAAAATTAAATGCCACTTTCGTAGGGAGGACGGATACATTTAGCATATGTACCAAGTCTTTTAAACCCCTAGGTCATCCCTAGTGGAGGAGTGAAGTCTGCTGAGGGTTTTCAGTGAAGATACCCACAAACTTCTCAATAAAATAGTTAACAGTAGTGCAAGATTGTCAAGTTAGCAGTCAAGAAATAGAGTATCGGTTCACCCTTGAATCGGTAAAAAAATAGGAAATTTAAAATACATTGTCTGCACAGATGTTTAAGCAACATAAACTTCACATGATAGCGCAACATAAACTACGCATGTGTGTTAGCACTGAGCTCACCATTAAATTAAAAATTAGGTTGTAGGTCATGCCCAATACATTATATATCAGACCCAAAACTCTCCAGGGCATACTCTCACAAAGAACTTTTGAGGGTTTCATTGTCTCTCAAGCTCAACAGCAGTTACATCCCCCAAATGGGTCTATAAGCATGAGCATAGGCATCGCATTTAAGTTCTGGCATCATTGGTAGATTTTTACCATAGATTGGAGAACTCATTATCTCCACATGACAACTCATTCAACTTTGGATCACAAGGGCTTTAACTGGGCTGTAATGTGGCTTATGGTATTGGGTTATAAAAAGAATTGGAAGGTTGAAAAGGGGGTTCGAAATTCAAAAATCAGTAGGTGCAGGAGGTGATTCATGACTTCACCTTCTTTAATTCAGCTCCTTTCAACTTCTTTGAAATCTTCAGATTTGAAGTGATTAGTTTCTCCTCTTGTTTGATTCTTTTCCAATGAATGTTTCCTCTTGATTCCTCTCTTACTCCTCTTCATTATTGCTTTCTTTTCTTTCTGGTGCAGTTTTTTTCTTTTTATTTTTTGTTTTTGCTTTGATGAATTGCCACCTTTTTCCTTAGTTGTTACACTGCTAGAACTTCAAATAATTCTTCTCCACTCATCCAATGTTGACCCTAGCTAGTCCATCTTTAACTCTTTCTCCTTTACCTTCAGGCTTCTCAGCGTGAGGGTAAGGTTAAATCAGATCCATAGGTTCAGGTACAAGTACTCAGGTGTGTTTTGAAGAAAATTGGACTTTGAAGCTCAAAGAGTGTATGAACAAGGGCAGTTGCTTTAGGGTTTGGTCTGTTTAGGCTCAAACTGTCCAAGAGAAGGCCTTGATCCTTTCCTAAGTGTCATGAGTGTTGTAAGTTGTTTCAACTTGGAGTTACCTAACTTTTAGTGAACACATTGACTCAGCCAGTCCTTAAAGCTAGAAGAAATTTGCGTCAATCACTCCTCAAATAAAAAAAATTTTGTGGGCCAATTCTCACTGGTGATGGTCTTCCTTTGAACTTTTAAGTATGTCCTTACCTTTTTCTTTCTTCAATGATTCACTAAGTGCTGATACCAGTGAGTTTTCTTGGTGTTCTCATCATGGAAATGTGAAAATTTAGAAATTTATAATGTCTAAAGATCTGCAAAAAGTTTTAAATTCCTTAATTTTCATAATTCTTAAGTGAACACAGCTCCATTTCTATGTTACTCATATGATTTTACTACACTTTAAGTTAACTATGTTATTGGCAGGCCTACCTGCCACACCCCCAAACCTAGGAGGAGCAGTGTCCTCACTGGTTCAGAGGTGAGAATAAATGGTAGAATCCAAGGAAACATACAGAAACAAATACAGCAGAAGAGAGAGAAATAAAAATGCAAAACTGATTAGTATGGAACTAAAAGAGAACTTTCATTAAAAGAAAAAGAAAATATGACAAAAAAAAAGGGAAAAGGAAAAGACAAGATGGGGGGGAGTCAATGTGTAGTCGGGGGAGGGTTTGAGGAAGAGGGAGGGGGAGATGCTGGTGGCGCCCTTTTTCTCTTCTTCTTTTCTCTCTTCTCTTTCTTCTTTTTTTTCTTTTCTTCCTTGGCGAGGAGTCGCTGGACCTCGTCATACTCATCCCAGAGAAATTGCAAGGGGTCCGGCTCCTTAGGCGGTGGGGGATCTTCCCAGATGGGGTAAAATTTGATTGGGAAGCTAAAGGGGCTATCATCTGCCATTTGTGTGAGGAGGTATGGGCTTCTATGGTTAGAAGAGGAGGGATGAGATTAAAAGGGACTGAGGGCCGGTTTAAAAGAGAGGGATGAGGGAACATGAATCGGCGAAATTGAAATTGTGCCCCTTTTCACACTTGGCAACAAATGAGTGTTGTGTGGGGAAAAAAGAAAATACACAACTGGCTCTTTGGAAAAGAGAAGTAGCATTAAATGAATGTCCAAAGAGAGGCTTGGTATTTAAAGAGGTAAGTGTATCGCGCGGGGATCCTCGCGAAGAGCAATCAGTGATGAGTGAAGGACATGTCTCGCGCAGCTGAGCTGGGGATCTTCGCGAGGTACACTACACAGGGCACATCAATTTGAAGAGGAAGCCATTGAAAATCCTGAGGCAGCTATTGCACAAAACTTATTCGGCCACAAACGACATCTATCCGCTACATGGATTACTGGTTCAACGAAAAATATCCTCCTAAAAACTCTTCTCCCATGAATGGCAAAAAGAACAAAATCAAAAGTACCAAACAATCAGAAAGAAACACACAGAACAGAGCAATAGATAAAACTAGAATTTCTATTAAAGTGTAATAAAAATAGTTACAAGTGGAATTACAAGAAGAAAAACCTAAGATACAATCTAGAAGCTAGGATCTAATCTGAATCAGAATATGTAAGGAAATCCCAGCCCATCTGTTTAGCCTTTGCCATAAGGGCGGCTCTGTCCTCTTTCTTCTTCTCCTCCCTGGCCTTTTTCTTCTCGGCTGGTGTTTTCGCCGCAGTTGGAGCTTTAGGTGCCCTCACCCTCATTTTTGGTGCTTTGGGAGCTTTTGGTTCCTTGATTTCTTGAGGGGCTTTGCCTTTACGCTTAGCAGGGGGGGTGCAAGGGATTTTCCTTTGCCTTTGCTTGTGGCATCAGTGTCGGCAGGGGGGACCACTGGAGATTTTTCTTTTCCTTTAGCCTTGGGTTCCTCAGTGGGGACCATTGGTGACATTCCTTTTCCAGTGGACTCAGGTTTGGCCTGGGACTGTGCCTCTTCAGACTGGGCAGCAGGCTCTTTGCCAATTTTTAAAAGGACAGCTTTGGGAGCAGACCTCTTGGCTATGACTTTCCTCCGCTGAGGATAAGTTTATTCTTGTGGAGGTGCAGCAGAGGCCTTGGGAGGTGGAGGCTTCTCAGTAGTTGTAGGCGGCGCCGTTGGAGGTGCAGCAGGAGCTTTTCCTTTATCTTGTTGGGGCTTAGGTGGTGCCTCCTCAGACTGGGCAGGTGGAGCTGGAGTAGTAGTTGGCGCAAGCTGAGGCACGTGAACAGATAGTGGGGTTGGGTGGTAAGGTTCATTTCTGGTAGCGGCCAATGAGGATTCCAATGAGGCTATCTGGAATTGAAATCTAAGGGCGTCAGTCTCATGGATCTCCTTTTGGATTTTTTTGATTTCCTGGGCATTGTTAAGTTATTTTTCAAGCATTCTTGCCTGGGCAGTCACTGCAGTAGCATTGGATTTCTCATACTCCCAATTTATCTGATAATAAGTAGATGTAGCTTTCATTTTCTCATATTTCTCCATAATATTTTTCCACCCCAAGGAGATGCCCAGTATTTGCTCTCTGTGGGCCTCCGTCATCTCATCAATCTTCCTCAGGTAAGCATTATCCCGCATGTGAGGTATGACGGTGAGGTAAGGAGGCCTGTAGAAATGATGTTTTGGTGCAATTGGTAGATAGGAGGTGGAAGGAGCGAAGTGTGCATGGTCCTGGGGGGGGGAAGGGGGAATGATAGTAGGGAAGTCAAGTGGTGGGGGAATGGGGTCAGGTTCTGGGTTCTGGGTCTGCTTGGGTAGATTTGGCAGAGAAGGTGGGAGGGGGTAGGATAAGAGGGGGAATTGAGGGTATAGGGGGGAATGTGAAGGGTGTATGCTCAGCAGGAGTTGGTGGTGATGGGGGATGGAAAATTGAAATAGTTAAAGGGGCTAAAGGAAATGGGTGGGGAAGAGGTAATGGTGAAGGTGGGAGGGGTAATGATTCAGGAGGGAAGTCTGTTTGGGTGGTCTTGTCAGTGAACAGGACCAGGGGGGTTGAAGTGGATGGGGTAGGGATGAGTGGAGTGGATAAGGTGTGTAGGGTGGATTGGATGGAGGTGAGTTCAGCCTGCATCTGGTCCTGTTTGTGGTTATTGGTGGATAACTGGGCTTGGATGTCTTGGATCAGGGGTAGGATGAGTGTTAGTGTGTCAAAGCTAAGAGGTGGGGTTTGGGAAGAAGAGGGTACTGGTTGGAAAGGGGAGGAAGGAGAATGATGGAAAGTGGAGGGAGGGGAAGAGTGGGGTTCTGTGGAGTGGTGCTGTGAGGTAGTTGGGGAGTCTAGCAGAGGGGTGTAGTAGGTAGGCATGGTTTCAAGGAATGTAGAGATGAAGGCTTGGAAGCTTATGGATGTGTTAAGGGTTAAGTCAATGACTGGGAGAGGAGATATAGTAGATATGGCTGGGGTGGTGGTTTCTTCAAGGTGGGGTGGGTCAATGGGGATGGAAGGTATTGAGGGTGGTGTCTGGGAGATGGTTGGGATGGTCTGAGAAGATTTTCGTTTCTTGTAGGAGATGAGTGGGGGGGGCTGGCTGGCTTAGTTTGAATTGTGGCAGTGTACTAAGGTAAGGTAGGGGATGGGGAGTCCTCCCATGGACCAAGCACAGGTGAAGGGGGAGTGGGCATGGAGAATGGAATCAGAGGGGGGTGAGAGATGGATGCAAGAGGGGTAGAGGATGCAGGAATAAAAGGTGGAGGGGGTGTGGCTGCTGATGTAGGGATGGAAGTGATAATCTTTGGAGGCACCTCCTTTGGAGCAGGAGTAGACCCTGATCCAGCTGTCGCTTCTGTTTGCTTGGGCAGGACTAGAGCCTCAGTTGTCATCTTTTTATGGGCCCCCATCAAGTTCCTGCTAATTCCCCATTGCCTCTTGGCAAAGGTAGTAGGGGTAAGGGTGGTGGTTTGCTCGGTCCTTCCTATCTTGTAGCCCTCCTTCATCAGCAACAAGGTGATGAGTCGTGCATAGGGTAGGGTGTGAGGCTTCTTGTTTGACCCTAATTTTGCCACTGTGTCTTTCATAGCCTCAAAAGTTAGTCAGGCTGCATGGAAGCCATGGCCCATGTGATAGGAGTAGACAACATCCGCAATGGGGGTTCTCCTCTCCTGATGATGTCTTGAGCAATAGATGTTCTTCTGCAGGACTTGGTCAATGAACAGCAGTTCAGGTTCTAGTTCCCTCCTTTTGATTGAGTCCCTGGTGGCTTTTAATCCTCTTGTTAAGGTCCTTACAATTGTGTCAATTGATGCATGCAGAGGGGGGCCATATCCACAGCTAGGATTGAATGTTGTTGGGATGCCCAATACTTCAGCAATCATCTTAGGGCTCAATAACAAATCAAAATCGCCAATCATCACTAGCAAGCACTTTTGTCCATCGTTTTCCTTCTTGACCTTGATGTGCTGGTAAAAAAGTTGCACTAGCCTTGGGTAGGTTAGTGCTGGAATTTCTCTCATCAATGGCATTAGGACCGCTTTGCTTATGAACTGTATTGCAGGGGCAGAGAGAGGCTCTTTCTCAAAAAAGGGTACATCAAAGGCTGTTTTAGGCTCTAATGGGATTGACTCCATGAGCTCAGAAGGGGTAGAGAATTTAGTGGTTGGTACCGCCACCTCCTCAACCACTTCCTTTCCTTTTTTGGGAGACTTTGAAGTCTTGGCCTTTTTAGGGGTGGTCTTTGCAGGGTCCTTGTCCTTCCCCTTTCTCTTTTGTGCAAATTTGGGAGCCATTTCTAACTCTGTCCTCTAGTATGAGCAATGGAGACTGAGATATAGGGTTTGGTTTGATTTGATGCACAGGGCACCTCAAGATCTCAGAGCAGAGGGCAATGGATGGGGGTGATGATAGGAACAACTCTGTAGATTTGTGAAGTGAATGATGAGCTGTAGGAGTGATGCTGGACGGGAGAGGGGAGAGCGACAGAAGCTAGGGTTTCACAGAGGGAAGAAGGAAGCAGATAATGAAAAAGGGACAAAGCGCGGGGTTGAAATACTTATCGCGAAGCACAGCGCACTTTGGAACATCTGGTCGTGGGGTTGGAAATAAACCTAGCGAGGGTGTTGATTACATCTGGATTGCGTGACAATCTCTAAAGTCATCCTTGGAGCGCGCGACAGAGTGAGATTAATTCATGTGGATTACGCGAGCGGTTCCTAAGGCTCTATTTGGATTGCGCAAAAAGCTCTGAGGTTCATTTTGAATCTCGCGACAGTAAATGGAATATTTCTGTTGAATTCATGAGATTCTCCTAGTTTATCTTGTGAACCTTGCGACAGCCTGATAATCTCGTGACAGGTATTGTATGGCTCTATATGAATTGCACGAGAGGCTCTCAGCTACACATGAATCTCGCGACAGCGAATAGAATGTGTCCAGGTGAACTACTTGAACTTCTCCCAGACATCCTCCTTTAACCTTGCGATAGGTTTTCAGGCTTCCTCTTTTAACCTAGCGAGAGCATATGAATCTCACGATAGTCTCCCAGGCTTCCAGTTTGGACCCAACGACAATAAGGTATAAAACAGAGAGCATGTGCTCTATGTTCTACCCTTTTGCATGTTTGCTGTGGTTGAATCCTGGGAATGACCCTCTCCTATGATGGTCTTTAGTCATATGTAAGCTCAATCATACACTCAAGGACAAAGAAAATGACCTCCCACATTAGGCATTCAACATAATCTATCAATTAAAAAATAGTAGGAAGCAAGCGAAGCATTAAAAGTTCAAAAATAGATAGGGCAAAATTTCAGATAAGGTCACTAGCAAATCCTAGAGAATAGAAACTAAAGAGAGCAAGATAAATCAACCAAAAACTAAGTACATATGCTACAGTAATGACACACCTGTGGAATCAGCTTGAAGAAGGATCCCCTTTACAGTGAATGGTGTCCAAAAGGTCGGCAGGTTTTTCGAAACAAGGCTTAAGCCTTTGACCATTCACCTTCAAGAGTCTCCCAGATTTAGGATCCTTGATTTCCACAGCACCAGATGGGAAACATGCATGACAATGTAAGGACCTTCCCATCTAGATTTCAATTTGCCTGAAAAAAATTTAAGTTTGGAGTTAAACAACCAAACCTTATCACCAGCATTGAAACTCTTTCTCAACAGCCCTTTGTTAAAGAAAGCTTTGGACCTTTCCTTATAGATCGTTGCATTGGCATATGCATCCATCCTTAGTTCTTCCAATTCCGACAGCTGCAGCAACCTGTGATGACTAGCAGAAGTTAGATCTAAATTTAAATGTTTGATGGCCCAATAGGCCTTGTGTTCTAACTCCACTGGGAGATGGCAGGCCTTGCCATAAACCATTCTGAATGGGGATATACCAATGGGAGTCTTATAGGCAGTCCTGTAAGCCCACAGTGCATCATTAAGCTTGTCAGCCCAATCCTTCCTATCAGTCCTCACAGTCTTCTCAAGGATATGTTTAATCTTCCTATTTGAAATTTCAACTTGCCCACTTGTTTGTGGGTGGTAGGGAGTAGCAATCCTATGGGTGACAGAATATTTTTTGGGCAAGCTCTCAAAATTTCTGTTACAGAAATGGCTTCCCCCATCACTGATAATGGCTCTAGGGGTACTAAATCTGGAGAAGATATTTTGCTTTATGAACTTGAGGACAACCTGATTATCATTAGTTCTTATGGCAATGGCTTCTACCCATTTGGAAACATAGTCCACTGCCACTAAAATGAAATGAAGACCATTTAAAGGAGGAAAGGGGCCCATAGAATCAATACCCCACACATCAAACAGTTCTACAACAAGGATGGGCTGTAAAGGCATTGAATTCCGTTTGGACAGCCCTCCTAATTTCTGACATCTTTCGCGGGCCTTGCAGTGTGTATGGGCATCTCCGAAAAGAGAAGGCCAACAGAAACCACACTGCAACACTTTATTAGCTGTTTTGCTCCCACTAAAGTGACCCCCACAGGCATTTTCATGGCACATGGCCAGAATGCTGGGGATATCACTTTCGAGAACACATTTCCGAATAATTTGGTCTGTGCAATACTTGTACAAGCAAGGTTCCTCCCAGAAAAAGAATTTGACCTGTGAGAAAAACATGTCTTTATCCATTTTTGTCCAATGGGAAGGGATCTTGCCTATAACTAGATAATTGACAATATGTGCATATCAAGGAACTAAAGATTGGATGACAAACAATTGCTCATTCGGGAATACATCATTTGTAGTGAGGTCATCAACACCTTTCTCCAACATAATTCTGGACAAGTGGCCAGCCACCACATTTTCTACACCTTTCTAGTCTTTGATATCGATGTCAAACTCCTACAACAGGAGTATCCATCTAATCAATCTGGGCTTTGCATCCTTGAACAGTAGGTACTTTAATGTTGAGTGGTCAGTGAAGATGATAGTTTTAGACCCAAGTAGGTAAGGTCTAAACTTGTCCACAGCAAAAACCACTACCAGAAGCTCTTTCTCAGTGGTTGTGTAGTTCAACTGAGCTTCAGCAAGTGATTTGCTGAGATAAGCAATGACCACAGGCAGCTTATCTTTTCTCTGGCCCAAGACAGCACCTATTGCTAAGTCAGATGCATCACACATCAACTCAAAGGGCAGGGTATAGTCAGGTGTTTGGAGTACAGGGGCAGAGGTGAGGAAAATTTTTAAAGTTTCAAAAGTCTTCAGGCATTCATCAGAGAAGTTAGAGGGCACATCCTGGCAGAGCAGTTGACACAATGGTTTAGCAATTTTGCTGAAGTCCTTGATAAACCTCCTGTAGAATCCAGCATGCCCAAGGAAGGATCTGATTTGTTTGACTATTCTTGGAGGTGGAAAATTTGCAATGAGGTCAACTTTGGCCTTGTCTACCTAAATTCCATCTTTAGAGACCACATGGCCCAACACAATTCCTTGTGTTACCATGAAGTGGCTCTTTTCCCAACTTAAGACCAAATTGGTCTCTTGATATCTTTGTAAGACTTGATGGAGGTATTGTAGACATTGGTCAAAGCTATCCCCATAGACCGAAAAGTCATGCATGAAAATTTTCAAGAATTTGTCAATCATATCAATGAAAATGGCATACATACACCTCTGAAAGGTGGCAGAGGCATTACACAGTCGAAAAGGCTTTCGTCTGTAAGCAAAGGTGCCGAACGGACAAGTAAAAGTAGTTTTCTCTTGATCTAAAGGGTGCACAGGGATCTGGTTGTACCCTGAGTTCCCATCAAGAAAACAGTAAAAAGCTTTCCCAGCCAACTTATCCAAAATTTGATCAATAAAAGGGAGAGGAAAGTGGTCTTTTCAGGTCTTGGAGTTGAGTTTTCGATAATCGATGCAAACTCTCTAGCCAATGGTCTCCCTGGCTGGTCTCAACTCTCCAGAGTCGGTTGTGATCACTGTGATGCCAGACTTCTTGGGTACCACCTGGATTGGTGCCACCCATTCAGAATCAGAGATGGGGTAAATTACCCCAGCATCCAGCAACTTAATGATTTCTTTCAGAACCACTTCTTGCATGTGAGGATTCAATTTCCTCTGCATTTCCCTGGAGGGTGATGAACACTCCTCTTGATATATCCTATGCATAGAGATTGATGCATCAATTCCTCCTAGATCAGAAATGGTCCAGCCAATTGCTTTCTTATGCTTCCTCAAAATTGTTAGCAACTCCACCTCTTGCTCACTGGTAAGAGAAGAGGAGATAATCACAGGAAGTTTCTCTTCTTTCTCAAGGAAAGCATATTTTAATGTCTCTGGCAGCTTCTTGAGCTCCAGATCAGGGTCTTGTTGTATGGATGGCAAGATTGATGTATTGTTGGTTGGAGGAAGGGGTAGTAATGTAGGTTTCCAATAGGAATGCTGCACTAAGCCCACAGAAGACTTCACTAGGGGTATGTCTTCTTGCATCAAAGCTAGGCTTCCTTCCTCCACCAAGTTCCAAACTTCATTTAAATTAGTGACAATGTTGCTCCACTCCAGCAAAGTGGGTAGTTATTCTTCAACAATTTCTTATAGTACATCCACTACAAAGCATTCCTTATTGTCCAGATGAGGGTACTTTGCACTGTTGTACACATTAATCTCAACTTTCATATGCCCGAAAGTGATCTCCATGATTCCAGACCTGCATTGAATGCATGCATTGGCAGTGGCCAAAAATGATCTGCCCAGGATAACAGGTATCGGAGATGTACTTTTATTACAACCCATGTCCAAGACAAGGAAGTCTGCAGGATAGAAGAACTTTTCTACCCCCACTAGGGCATCCTCAACCACTCCCATGGGTTTCCTCTTAGGCCTATCAGCCATCAATAGAACAATGGGGGTGGGCTTCAGCTCCCCCAAACCTAACTGCTGATGTACACTGTATGGCAGCAGGTTAACACTGGCTCCAAGATCCAAAAGGGCCCTTCCAATCGTGTGGTCACCAATAATACAGGGAATAGTGGGTATCCCTGGGTCTTGCAACTTCTCAGGCATTGTCATGGTTAATACAGAATTCAAGACCTTCTTGGACAAATGGCCTCTGGCCTTCCTTTTCTGAGTACAGAGGTCTTTCAGAAACTTTGCATAGGCTGGGACCTGTCAGATTGCATCAACCAGGGGTAAATTTTTCTTGACCTGCTTAAAGGTCTCCATCATTTCCTCGATCTGTGCCTGACCCTTATCAAAAGGGGCAGGGCCACTCAAAGCTTGAGGAAATGGCAGCTAAGGTACTGCTGGTTCCTCAGCTGCAAGCCCATGGCTGAACTTTTATTTTTTTCTTTTATCTATTTTTATTTCCTACTGAGGCTCAACTACAACCTCTTTATTTTTTCCTTGTTGAAGGGCAACAGGCAGTTCTTTACTCTGTTCCCTAACAAAATCCTTATCACTTTCACATGACATTTCCTTAGGATAGACCTCTCCATGTTCCATTCCCACCTGGTTGTCTACCATCCTACCAGACCTTAGGGCAGTTATGGCATTGGCCCCCTCAAAATTGGAGGAGCCTTCTCTGATGGAATACTGGCCCTTAGGGTTAGCAATTGGTTGGCTTGGCAACCTGCCCTCCTCTCTTTTAGCCAGAGCATTGGCTATTTGACCAAGCTACTCTTCTATTTTCTTAATGCTTTGACTATGAGAAGTCATAGTCTGATTCAAGGGTCTAAGGCTTTACAATTGGGCTAACACCTGGTCCTCGAAGGAAGCACAACGGAGCTGGGGTGGTAGAACTACCAATTGATTTTGTTGTTGGGGCTGCTGTTGTAAGAAATTCGACCTTTGGGTATAACCCTGGTTAAACTGCTGCTGTGGCCTTTGAGGTAAGGCCAACATCTGATGTGGCTGCATATAATTGTCTTGCCTCCACCTCAAATTTGGGTGGTCTCTCCATTGGTAACCAGCATTTTGGTGCTGGTATCCATATGATTGTTTATTGTAGCCACCAGATTATTGTTGTCCAAAAGATTGGGTAGCAGCAGCCTGTTCCATTACAAACTCAGGGTATTTTCCCGCAGATGGACATTCTTCTACTGTGTGCTGTGGAGATTGGCATATCAGACATGCCTCCATCACTTGTGCAGCCATTTTGGGCTGCACCATAGTCAAACATTTATCAAATCTTTCAGTAAGATTGGCCATCTGCATTCTCAGATCATCATTTCCCCTAACTTCATACATTTTTCCTTTAGAAGTCTCAGTAAGTCCCAGCTTAGGAGAAGGTTCTTGAATAGTTCTAGAAGAGGACATCTTCTGGAAAGCATTTTCACTTATGACCTCAAACAAGTCCCATGCCTCATCAGCTATTTTATGCATGTACGTTCCACCACAAAAGGCATCTACCATGTCTCTGCTCTTCTCATCAGTCCCATTGTAGAAGCTCTGGACAAGCTGCCAGTCAGGGATCTCGTGGTGGGGACATTATTTGAGCATCTCTTTAAATCTATCCCAGCACTGGTTAAAATCTTCAGTTGGGGACTGGGCAAAAGAAAGTCTGCCTTTCCTCAACTGGTTGGTCTTGGTCTCTGAGAAAAATTTAGACAGAAATCTTGTCTGGAGGTCTTTCCAGGAAGTGATGATGTTGTTTGGGAGAGTAGATAACCAGGTCATGGCCCTATCATTTAGGGAGAAAGGAAAGAGCCTTAACCTAGTGACTTCTGGTCCCAAACCAGCAATGGAGAATGTCGTGCACAGGGCGAAGAACTGGTCAATGTACTTGTAAGGGTCTTCCTCGCTAAGCCC
The DNA here is from genome assembly GCA_021018995.1 of Chloranthus sessilifolius. Classification (NCBI taxonomy): domain Eukaryota; kingdom Viridiplantae; phylum Streptophyta; class Magnoliopsida; order Chloranthales; family Chloranthaceae; genus Chloranthus; species Chloranthus sessilifolius. Next base: position 704,631 of record JAJIZI010000018.1, read on the forward strand.
ATAAAAAGAGGGAAGCATTTGGATGATAGAAGTTTTGATCTCATAATTACCCTGAACATCTGGGAATTAAATGCTGAATGGAGAATTGTAATCATCTGGAGCATTTAATTCCTTCAATGTTCTAGGTTTCTCTTCACCCATAACTGCTATCTCAATTTCAATAGGGGGCTCAACTATGGTGTGTCTATGCCTTCTCAGTCTTCTACCCCTTTCTATCTCAGGGTTAGCAGGCTCTAATGTAGGACTGAGGGATCTCCTTCCTAACATGCACACACACCAACAGCAAGGAAGACTATTTGCAGGCACATTGCACTTAATAAAAATTGCAACTATCCTAATCAACTGCTATCGAATCTTCAAATGAGAATAGACTGAGTTTTGAGGGTTAGAGAAGTGCAAACAGAGGTAGCTAGATTCCAAGAGCAATTCTACTCTCCTTCTCTGCTACGGTCCAAATCTGTAAGAAAATTTTCAAATGTAAATCAGCAGTACAATTATTCACAAGTACAACTACCAAAGAATAAAAAATCAAAAATCTAGAGCCTACTAAAAGATCAATATCCCCGGCAATGGCGCCAAAAACTTGTTGAAATATTTTTTTGTGCTTGCTACTGACTTTATTGAAGACAGTGATAAGAATGAGATGAATAAAAAATGAATGAAAGATAGAGTGAGAATTATGGAGCAGCAAGCCTAATAACACACAATCCTGCAAGATACAGGGCCTGTTGTAGGAAATTTTGATAAGTAAGAGTTTGTCCCACAGGGAAGTTGATCTTAGGCTCCAAGGGAGCCATCTTTAGTAGGCCCTCCAGATCTGACTACAGATCTGACAATCCTAAATGGAAGGGGATTTAGGGTCACTAAAATTTAAATTCTAAGGTATTCCAATGTCTAAACTATAAAAAGGGTTAAAAAAGAAGATGGAGTGAGAAAATAAATATAAAAGGGTGAGAAGTATGCTATTAGGTTTAGATCTGTTGGGTTTCATGACTCAAATTCAGATATGCTACTATAAAAGTCTTGTCCAATGGCTACATTATCACCACTGAGGAGAAAGAATCCAACTCATCTCTGTGTCATGATCCATTCCCTTTATGGCTATAACCTGTCGACTTAAATGGTCACAGATTATCCAATTGGGGAACCACAGTCCCGAGATGGGTCAGAACAAGTTTATAATTGTAGGCACTACTTCATCCAGGCTACAAGCACAAGAATCTATAGGGAACCTCAACCTCTAAAGTGCTATGTGTGGGGCTAGGCCTGTATGGGAGCATGTTAGCCCAGACACATAGAACCAGCAAGGGTTTGAGTGCAGCCTTAGATCCGGCTGTCCACTGCTTTAGAGAGACTGCAGTGATCCAGTCGCAAGCCTACAATCTCTATAAATAAACTAGATCTGCCATCTGATGGCGGGTCTATACACATACAGGGGAGTTTGTCTCAGCACAATCCCTCACAGGGCTACAACCACAAGTGCAGAGAAGAATAATCCGTCTTGAGTCTGTGGATTGGCTTCACCCTAAGGCTATAACCTGTCCACTTAAATGGTCACAGACTATCCCAGAGGCTATCCTCCTTACAAAGCTCAAGATAGAACAAGAAACATTGCTGCCACCACCATGTTCACAAGGCTACAAAAGCTCATTGCTTCCGTGGGAACTTTAGATCTAGTGGGTCCTGTGGTGGGGCTAGGCCTGTATGGGAGCATGTTAGCCCAGACACACAGGTCACTTGGATCTGAGTAAACCATAAAATCAGTCCTCCTTTGCATGCAATACATGCTAGCAATGGAGGATCTCAAGGTAACAGCCTTGTACCGAACAACTCACAAACAGAAATCCCATAAATGTAAAGCACCCTATCATAAAACTCCATTAATCTATTCCAAATAGTCATACAAAGGCACAGCCAGCAAATGCTGGACTATGGAGATAAGAAAAAAAATGAGAAGAAAATAAATAAAAAGAAACTACCTAAACCTAACCTAAACTTACTGGAGATCTATAGCCGATTCCAGAAGAAGCAAAACTAAGTTCTATTCTATGAGGTCCCCTAAACCTAAACCAGGCTTAGGATTATATAGTAGTTAGTTTAGCGGCACATTAGGGTTAGGAAACCCTAATTTTAACAATGCCACATGGCCTAATACTATTCCTTGTATGCCTCGGGGTGTGTGCACAGAAATTAGACCATTAGAGTGCGTGCCCTAATTACTAGAAGTTCCCAGAATGTCCTTTATAGAAATGAGGGAGAGTTAGAGTCCAGAGCCTCGCCAGGTAGCACTGGCTTCCAAGACTGTCGCGTGATAGCACGGTCTTCACGAGATTGGATTAGCTTGAAATTCTAGCCGTCACGGGGTTGTCTTAGTTACAGCTGAAGCAGTCGCGCGATAGAGCATTGAATCCTCACTAGATTTCTCTGGTCTTCGCGGGATTGAGCTTTCTTTCTGAATGGAGCGGGGATTGCACGAGCAGTTTATTTCTCAATGAATCTTCGTGAGGATCCTCGCGAGGAGGTGATGTCCATTGGTCTCTGAACTGCGCGAGAGGTTTTTCTGAGGTTTTGCTTCCCGCTGCCACTACACGACTGCTGCGCGTAGAGATACCTGGAGCTCTCTCTCCTCAGCTGATCTGAGTGAACTGCGTGAGGTTTGAGAGCTGCTTTCTTGAGCTGCGCAAGACTGCGTGATCATTTATATTTGAGATTCATGAGAGCTGCGAGAACTATGCTGCAGGAGCTCTTCAGTCACTAAACTGCGTGAGAACAGCACAGACAATTGGTATGATGTCATGGGAAACTCGCAAGGATTGTGCGAGGCAGGCTTTCTCAGTCATGTGAACCTTGCGACTGCTGTGCGAGGCCCATTTCTTTGCTGCTATTGTGCTCTGCCCTCATGCAGTCAGCCTCTCTATCTTCCATTCTTCTGAGAGACTTCTGGGGCAAAAGTGGGCTCCTTAGCAGGGTTAAGGCCTTATTGCAGCTGCTATATATTACCTGCAAAATAGGCTTAAAATATTTTTATTAAATGATTAAGGGTCCAACAAAGATTAAGTTAAGGGGTGAAAAGTGGTACTTTTCAGGTCTTAACAGTGATTGACTGACTGGTTCAGTCGAGTATCCCAGTCCTAGTCTAATTAAACCGTTTGTGCAGATGGTTTGGTGCGTACATTCTAATTAAACGTTATGCCAATTGCATCTAATAGAGAAATTTTGGCGGTCTAAGGAGTTAGAGACCAGGTTCATTTAGGAAGCGATTATGCCCTTGTGCTGAGGCACATAATTCGAATGTGCGCTCTAGATTGGGCGTACAATCATGTCTTAGGAAATTTCTAGAAGGGTACAAGGCCAGTCTAAAATAGACTAATTGCGCGCTGGGGACAAAGCGTGTAATTTGATTACGCGTGCCTGCAGGAGCACATAATCAAGGTCTAAGGCAATCCTCAGGAAGTGAAAACCTGGTCTAAGAGGGACCAATTGTGTGCTAGCCATGGGGCATGCAATCGAGTTACGCACGCTAGACAAGGTGCATAATTTGAGATTTTCCTGAGTTTGAGCAGGGCCTCAACCATGTACTATTGTTTTAGTTCATGATTCCCGTATAGGGTTTCAAAGTCCTTAGAGAAGGTTAGTCCTTTTTCGAAGGTCGTGAGAGAGGTCAAAGGTTGATCGAATAGGTTTATATATTTCGAGAGGGCAAAATGGGGGTGTCTATATATGCCCCTATTCGGCACGTTCCTGTGGAATAAGAATGCATCGAAGAAGTAGACACCCCACATTTGAGGTGCCTTCTTATATTTCTTGGAAAGTCCCAAATGTGAAGTGGGGATGCTGACATGAGATGCTTGGTTTTCTTATCTATCAGCGCAAGCTAAAATGGAGTCGGGGGCCCAGTGGTAGCTGTCGAAAGGCATATTCCATGCCGTGGATGCTTGTGACATCTTACCGCATATCGCGACGTGATGCTAGTAGCAATCAACGGGGGAAAAGAGGCATAACCTAATCTGTGGGTGTAAGGGGCATCCTACCGCATATCGTGACTTGTTGTAAGGGGCAGTCAAACAGTAGGAGAGTTGATATCCTAATTTGCAGGTGCAAGGGGCAATAAAATAGAGGGATGTCTGACACAATCGAATGTTCAGAGACAAGGTCTAGAGACCGATAATAAGATATAATATCATGTAATGGCAAAGGCTTTTGCAAGTCATGTCAGACCGAGCGCGTCATTGCTCATGCCAATGCACATCAAGCGTCCCTTTCCAATGGACATTTATGATTTCTCAGGGTTGAATATACTTAATGTTAGGTTTCCCAAGGAAAAGAATGGATTGGAGTGGTGAGAAGTGAAAGTTTGACGGATAGGAGTTCTATTTATTATTATTATTGTTTTATTATTATTATTTTACTTTTTGTTTTTGAAAATTTAGGAATTTAACTTAAGATTAATTCGATTGTAAATCTATGAAAAACGTGGCTTCCGAGATATTGTTGAGTAGATCCACCGGCACGGGATTTATGGACCCAACCATTTGCGTGATTGTCAAGATGACACTTGGTATGCCGGATGCTCTGTCTAACCTTCTCGTGAATACTGATGATTGCCTCTTATGGGAGGACTATAGTTAATGGATAGAGAGAGACGGGTTTTTTAAATATTTATCTTAATCTTAGCTAATTATATTTTAGAAGAAATATCGAGTGTAAGGGGGGTGATAATACTTACCTGAATTATTGCTTGTTGGAGTTTTTGTATGCGATGGGACTCGCTGGTTGTCATAGTGATGTCGTGATGGGACACAAGATGATTTCCTCTCTTTACTTCTGTTGCAGTGAGACCCGAGGGTCGCAAATGTGGTAGGATATCTTGGGGAGGTTTGCAATGGGACATGGCGGTTCTCTCCTTACGGTTGTGTTATAGTGAGTCCTGTTGATTGTAAGTGTAATGGGACTTGAGGGGTACTCTGATGAGATGTTTGCACTAGAACATGGTATGGGTGCGATGGGATGTCGGAGAGCTTCCTCTCTTCTTCTTATTTCTATAATGGTAGGGGGTTCACTGATTATTATGCGATGGGACGGTGGAGGGCCTATCTTCATCTATTGCCAGCGAGCATGTTTTTCGATTGCACTGGAGTTTGATGAATGCTACGTGACAAGGGACTTGGAAAGTGGGTTCTCTGGTTTCACGACGGGAGATGATCGAGCCTTCCCTTGTGTTGGTTATGTAAAGTTATGCGATGGGATTTCGGGGAGTCATGGTTTGTGATGGGGTTTGGAAGGTTTAGCTCTCTACGATGGGACATTGATTGAGCCTTTCCTTCTTGATTGTGCATCATGACGGGATGTGTCCGAGCATCTTTTGTAGTAATGTCACGATGAGACAGGTTTGTGACGGGATCAGTTGTAGTTGCATCGCGACGGGACATGTGTGCGATTGATGATTCTTTAGTTCTCTTAATATTGTGATGGGGCAGTAATGGTGTTTCTTCCTTTTGCAGATCTTGCTTACGTAATGGGTTGGAGTCAGTTTGAATGGTGTCGGGATGGGATTAGACTTTGGTCTTGGTGGTATAATAGGATTTTCGGGAGGCTCAATCTTAACTCTTCATTATGGGACATTAGTCGAACCTTCCTTTGGTTGCGTTGGTGTGTTAGATTGTGTGGTGAAATTTCAGCATCATGGTGGGACATAGGTGTGGTCAATGGCTCTCTCTCTCTCTAAACGTTTTGTGAGGCTACGCGAAGGGATGGAGGAGAAAGAAGGATTCTGGTCGAGATGGGATAAAGGGGTGTGAGGGTGTGCAGTCTCTGTGGTCCTAGCTGAGTATTGCGCATAGGGTAACATGCGTTTGATTAAATTATGCAGTTGGGTATATGTGCGTGATTATATGATTAGAGAGGTGATTACGTGTCAGTGTGTCTATGTGCAATGTCATTATGCGCTCTGTGAACAGTGCACAATTAGAGAGTCGCTGCGCTGGCAGAGCGGAGGTGTTCGGGTGTCGATTCAAATTCCATGCATGAGTACCAGCGTGTAATCCAATTATGCACTAGAGTCTGTGTGCACAATCGGAGCGTCACCAGGTGTCTGTGCGGGTGTCCCTTTGAATTTCGCACAGTAACATAGTCGTATAATTTCATTGTGTGCGGGACTAGTTGCGCCCGATTATTTTGTCAGGATTGTGTATGGGCGGCAGTTCAATTGCGCACCCCTCGTAATGCACATGATTGTGTTTAAGTGCTTATGTATATGCGCATAATTTCATTATGTGTTTCATTTCGAGCGTTTAATTAAGCAAGTTTCTATATATACCCGAGTTCCTTTCATTTTTTTATTCATTTGTAGTTGTTTTTCTCTAACTCACAAGTTTTAACAATAACTTGTAATCAACCCATCGAATTTTGATGTCATTTCTTCCATGGTTCATGGTTTTCTATGATCTTCAGCCTGACAGGGCTTCCGACGGCCATGTGACTTTGAAAATGGGAGGTATTGGGGAGGAGGTTGACCTTCACATCGGTCCCTTTTAGAGAGCATGAACGCAACGTTGAGGAGACAAGCGGCGGAGGAGTTGAAGATGGCAGAAGAGATGGTGTTACAAGTGGAGGGATGTATTCCCCAACCAGTCCTCTGTCTTACCTTCTGAAGCCTCTGATTGGACGCTCCGAGCTTAGGCTTCCGGTCTTAAGGTATGCCTCTGGTGATCTTTGTAAAAGAATTTGAGATATGAATAAAATGTTTGTTGTGTTTATTTGCCACATTTATTTTAGATTAAGCTTTATTCTTTAATTCTGCAATTGAGGGGGCTTTTATTTAAGGCTTCAGGTATTTCATTTTAATCCTATGTTTCATTTTGGATGTGAATTGTGTGAATTTAAGGTTTAACTTAAAAGGGTTGTAGATGGATGTCAGGATTCTTAATCCTATTGGTTTATCTCTTCTGCAGTGGATTTGTGTTTCTTAGAAGGATAAGTGTTGTGTGATTATTAGTTTATCTAAACATGTCATGGATTGGTGTTTCTAAAGGGGGGGTATGTGTCTGGTTTAGAGTTATTTATATGGAGAAGACTTGTGAGTGTGAAACTTGTCATTTTGTGGTTTAGGGAGTGTAAGCTATAAATGAGGGGTTAAGAGCTTGGGTGTTATTTTGAATTTTTTTTCAAATTGGGGAAAGACTTGGGGCATTTCTTTTTATATAAGAGTTAGGGCATTTTTGTTGTTTTTCTTTTTTTTATCCATTGTATATATAGGGGGTATGCCCCCAGTTACAGATGTAAAAGAAACTTTTAATATATAAAAGAGTTTTCTTTTCAGTTTAGATGTACCTGTCTTCGCATCATTTTCTTGTTACCTTCCATCGTCTTATCTTTGGCACTGTCTCCTATTATTGGGACTCGGATACTCCTTGAGTTTGCTTGGTAATAGTTGAAGGTTATCATGTATCTGCACATGAAGATAAAGGGATTAGTGATTTAATTTCCCCCCTTGCTGAATGTCAAGGGGGGAAGTGTCTCAGACTGAGGTCTGGTAATAAAAGAGGGGCATTTATTTTCTCTCTTTTTTTTTCATTACAAGGAAAGGAAAATAATGGAACAAGGAAAGTAAATAACTAAAAGAAAATTCTAATACTAAAAAAAATGTCCAAGTGTAGGAGCGTGATAGAATAAGAAGTGCGATATCTTCAGTGATATTCCTTGGGCGGTGACTTCGTCGTTCTGCATCTTTTTTATGTGCAAGCAGGGGCTTTTAATGTGATTCTTCCTCTGAATAAAAAAATGCCCCTGTGTCGAGGTGCAATGGAGCATCTCTGAGTTTTTGATAACTACTTTGGGCCTATAAGTGGCCATGTGTATTTGGTGGGTATGTTTTGAAGAAAAGTTTGTTTTGAGATTGTCATCGAACCAGGGGGATTGTCTAATCATATCATTTATATATTGGGGGTCTACCTTTGATAGTGGTCATCCTATCCCGTGGTCATTGTTATAGGGGACTTGCGGTAAGTATAATAGGTGATTGTATCAGTCATCATTCATTGATTTTTGATTTCATTTCTAAGAATATCCTGAGAGACTTTCGACTCATTGTCCAAAAATAAAAATTAAGGGTGAAAGAGAGGAAAGGCTCAGTGATGTGGGGGAATAGTTTGTATCTGAGAGTTTTTAAAAGGGACGAGTAACAATTTTTTTCTCAGAGTGGGTATGCAGTACCATGATTGAACTCTCCGTCATGTTTCGACACTATCAAAGTCTCATATTCTATTGTTAGCAGGAGTTTGTCCTCCTCCCGCCACCTTACGATGACATCTAATAGTATTGGGACATCAGAGATGCCCTCGCAGCTTGCTTGTACATTTCTAGTAGAGTTACTAGGGATGTCCTCATGGCCTGCTTATGCTTCCCTAAGCTCATTGACTGGTTCATTCGTCGTATTGCTCTCACTCAATATTTTTTAGATGTATTTTTTCAAAAGCAACCTGTTAACACAAGAATGGTGAGTTTTGATCGAGACTAGCATCTTTATTTTTGTGTGCTTTAATGTCTCCTCTAATGGCGGGGAAGGTGGATGAGAATTGAGTGTTACTTATGCTTTTGAAAGAGGTCAGGTATGTCACTAGTCCTTTGATCAAATTGCCCGAATAAGAAGGTGGGCAGTAAATTGGAAATCTTACGGATATTCAGAGAAATAAGGACGTACGACCGACGAATGATTGTGACAACTATGGGGGTCATGGATATAAGTATTTGGCTACGGGATGTGATAATCACATGGTTAAAGGTAGTATTTTCTAAGGTACATGGCATTCCAAGGACTGGGGAGTACTTCCCCATCTTGGTTCACCAACTTATACGCAATCCCTGGATATGCGGCCGCTAAAACATATGGGCCCTCCTAGTTTGGTTTCAGTTTTCCCTTTGGATGAGTGTGTTTGGAGGGCATGATTTTCTTCAAGATTAATTCTCCAATGTCGAAGGTTTGCTCGAGGACTTTCTTATCATAGGCCCTGGCCACTCTCCTTTGATATACCTGAGAATGATCTGCTGCCCTTAAACGTGTCTCATCAAGTTGCTCTAGCTCTTCGAGCTGAGCAATTCTCCTTTCTTCTAAGGATAGCTCATCACCGAGTTGAATTCGTAAGGATGGTATTTGTATCTCATAGGGTAGGACTGCTTCCAACCCGTATGTGAGGAGGTAAGGAGTTTGGCTAGTGGACGTGCGAATAGAAGTCCTATAGGCCCAAAGTGATTTTGGTAATCATTCAGGCTAGTAAGCTCCATACTCATCTCCAATATTCATTTTAGAATTCGGATCAGTGTTTTATTTGTAGCTTCTGCTTGTCAATTTCCCTGAGGGTAGAACGACGATGAGTGGTGTAGATAGATGTCAAATTTCTTGCATAGCTTCTTCGTCTTTTCTGCGATGAATTGTGGTCCATTGTCGGTGGTGAACATCCTGGGTACTCCAAACAGGGTGATAATGTTCTGAATGACAAACCTCACGAGTGTCGAAGCGGTGATTTTGACATAGGATTCAGCTTCTGCCCATTTGGTGTAGTATTTGGTCGCAGTGAGTATGAATGCGTTCTTGTGAGTGTTCCCAACTATGTTCATGAAAGGTTCGATGATGTCGAAGGCTCACTTCGAGAATGGCCATGGTGAGGTTATAAGATTCAATGCAACTAATGGAGCTCTAATGAGCACGGCATGTTCTTGGCGTTGATTATAGCATTGGACGTAGAGGTGGCAATCTCTTTTTATTGTTGGCCAGAAGTAGCCTTGTTGTATGATCTAATCTGTGAGTCTTTGTCTATCGGTGTGGGCACTACAAGCATTGGCGTGTGCTTCTCAGATAATGTGTTGTCCTTCGATAGTCGCGATGCATCGCAGTAGTAGTCCTTTGGTGAAGGCTTCTTTATATAGGGTTTCGCTAAGTATGCAAACTCTCACACATTGATTCCTTATAGTTTTGTGTTCGATCTTCATAGCATAAGGAGGGATATGTTGATGCCTTAGGAAATTTTAGATGTCGAAGTACCATGGTTGCCCATCGTCGATTGGTGATTTTTCGAATCTGAATGTGGCTATGGTGGCTTCTTTTTCTATAAAAGTGCTTAGGGCAAGCTGCCCTTCGTTCTTGTGAGCTTCTGGAGTAATCGGTAGTTCCGATTTCACTTGCCAAGCGACTTCGTGTGCTGGCATTGTCAACCTCTCAATGAAAAAGGATTTTGTACTTTATCTGATTGGTATCTGTATGACTAAGGCTAGTGTGGCAAAACAGTCTGTGAGCTTGTTCTCTAATCTAGGAATGTGCATGAAAGTATTCTTTTGAATTTCTTTATTAAGAACTGAGCCGTCTCCAGGTAGGCCATCAGTCGTCTTTCTTTGGTTTTCCACTCCTCGATAACTTGCGATATGACAAGTTTGGAGTCACCGATTGTCTTCAACTGCTTGACTTCTAGTTATAGTGCTGCTCATAGTCCGTCGATGAAAGCTTCATATTCTTATTGGTGACTGGGAAATTGAATTGAAAGGCTTTTGGTATGACAACACCTTTTGGGATTAGCAAGACTATCCCAATGCCTTTCCCGTTATGATTGAGAGGGCTGTCGAATGAGGTCTTATCGGGATCTTCATCGTTAATTGAGAGCAGGTCTTCATCAGGGAAGTTTGCATGCACGGGCTTGTAATCTGGGAGTGGTAAGTCAACAAGGTAATCAGCGATCGCTTTTCCTTTGACGGATTTCTGTGTGACATAGGTGATGTCGAACTCTTGTAGTAACATATGCCATTGGGCGATCCTCCCAGAGGTAGCGGGCTTCTCGAAAATGTACTGTAGAGGGTCCATATGTGCTTGTACTAATATCTTGTGCGTTCTAAAGTAGTGTTGTAGTTTCGTCGAGGCCCACGCTAGTGTGAGGGAGGTCTTCACCATTGGCGTCTATTTCTGTTCATACTCGACCATCGTTCTACAAAGGTAGTAGATGGCCATCTCTCTCTTGCCATGTTCTTCATATTATCCAAGAATTAATCCCATTTCTTTATCATTTGCTAAGAGGTAGAGGATTAGGGTCTTCCAGGAACTGACGTCGATAGTATTGGTAGGTTGAGGAGGTACTTCTTGATGCTGTCGAAGGCCTACTCAAATGATCATCCCATCTGTACTCGGCTCTGTTAAGTACTGAAAAATATCATTTTTTACCTCTTAACCCAGCCTTTACTATTCCTTGGAGCCATTTAATTATCCGCTTTTGAGTGTGTTTGTAGTTAAGAATAAAATTGTAGCTTTGTACAATAGTCCACTCATTCAGAGCTTAAAGAAGAGAGTTTTAAAGCCAAGCCTTGACACAGATGCATGAACAGAGGATATACCATGGTGGTATACACCTTGGTGATCATTTTGGTAGCCCAAGTGTGCACTAGAAGTCGAACAGATGAAAGAAGAGTGGGCCCCTGCAAAGGAGACTGTTGCAAAAGTTTGTGCACAGTAGCAGCAATGCAGAGAAGATTTTCGTGCAGCTGAAAGCAAGCTCGCAAGGATCTCGCACAGGTTAATTTACACAGAAGGAAGCCTCGCGAATATCCTGCATAGCCCAGTTAGGCAGCAGAACAAGGAGCTCACGCACATCTCGCGTAGCTCATAAGTGAAAAGAGCTCAAAAGAAGACCTTGTAAAGTTTTCATGAAGGTCAAGGCTGTAGACAAGTCCCCGCGAGGATCTCGCGAGATTCAGCTAGTTCAAGAGGGCCAAAGGCTCGCGTAGCCGAAGAGGAGAGAGATGCACAAAAGATTTTCTGTGAAGACCTCGCAGAGACCTCTCACGCCTCCAAGACAGAGCCAGCCACACGAGATGTTTAGCCCATCCTAGCAATCAACCCTATGCAGCTCAACTTTCATCATCGCGATAGCCTGGCAATACTCAATGTAGACCAGCGAGAGCTTCGTGACTTAAGCCATTTGGAGCAACACCTGCACAAGCTATGCTGCTCAAAGCAAAAGGGACCTCGCGAAGCTCATTCCATTGCAAGATGTATGACGCGATAGCTTCACGGGAAGCCAAAATGTTGCACTCGTCTGTGCGAAGTTCCAGAACCCCACTTGTCATTCCAAGCTCAGGGACCTTTTGGGGATTTCCATATTGCTAAGGCACTCATCCTGAGGCCCTCATCTATTTCCACACATCCCGAGGCATGCAAGGGCTATGAATAAGCCACATCTATGATAAAATTAGGGTTTTCTCTCTTGGTCAAGGTAGTGAGAACTGAGTATATAAGTTGTACTATTTTAGAAATAAACTATCTTTCCTTCAACCTCAGTTGGCTGAGAGCTCTAGTAGATTAGGGTTAGGGTTAGATCATTTCTTCTATTTTTCTTTTATTCTTTCTTAGTCCAGCACTTGCTGGCTAACCCCTTTAAGCAGCAGTAATGTATTTTGGTTTTGATGTACCTGTTTTGTTTTGAACATTAGGAGCTGATTTGGGGTGTTCCATAGTCTGTTGCCTTCGAGGGCAAGCGTTGTAAGATTCTGTTACAATTTTGCTAGTTTTATTGCTTTAATTAGATCTATAGTCTCTGTGTTTTCCATGCATAGAAATCTATTAGATTTCGACATAGATGCCTATAGGTCTGAGACCTCCATTGTGGTCTAAGACCTCCATTGTTGTTTGAGTTGTTTTGCCTTGCAACAATGGTGGCCGCAGCAGGCTTATTGTTCTGTCTTAGGCCTATGTGATTGAACCCTCTCCCTTTGATAGTCTATGACCATTTAGGTGGACAAATCATAGCCTTAAGAGGGGTCTAAATCACAGATCTAAGATAGATTCTTCTTCTCTGCACATGAGCTGGTTAGCCTTGTGAGAGATTGTGCAAACCTAAACTGCCCTCTATTTGCATTGCCATCATCTGATTATAGATCTGATTTGATTGCAGAGATTGTAGACTTGTGAGCTGGGTCATTGCAGGCCTTTTGTAGCAATGACTAGCTGAGTCTAAAGCACCTTTTAGCCCTTGATTTGAGGTGGTTTCCATCTAATCTTGAGGACTGATTACTCTTATGGATGCCTGTGCTCACAGCCTTGCAAACATAGTGTCTGCAATGGTTTTCCTATTCTGATTTAATCCATTGCTGGGAGGAAATCTCTTTGATAGTCTGTGACCATTTAGGTGGACCAATTATAGCCTTAGGATCAATCCCTTCAAGTGATTGAACCTCCTCTATTGGATAGTCTGTGACCATTTAAGTGGATATGTTATAACCTTAAGAGGAGTCTAGATTGTAGGGTTACTTCAGATTCTTTTACCTTGCTGATGTGCCTGTAGCCTTCAGAAGGATTCCTACAGAATCAGCCCTAAATCTGAGTTGCATAACTGAATTACACATAGCTGCTTACTTCTCATAATTTATCTTTATTTTTGACACAACCATCATTACCCTTCTTTAAACCCTTTCTATAGTTTAGGACTGTACTTTGTCTTTTTAGTAGATTAGTTGTGACACTTAACCTCCCTTTTTAGAATTGCCAGATCTATAGCCAGATCTGGAGGGCCAACTAAAATAACCCTTTGTGGTTAAAGATCAATCATCCCTGTGGGACAAAATGTTACTTAGCCAAAACTTACTACAACAGCCTTGTATCTTGCAGGTCTGTGAGTATTTTAGACTTGCTATTTTGTGTATTCAAACCACCTTTGATTTATTTTACTAACACATTCTTATCACTATTTTCATATAAAGTTAACAGCAAGCATCTGGAATACCTCAATACGTTTTTGGTGCCGCTGCCGGGGATCTTTGATCTACTAATAGACCCGAGTTTTTCCTTTTTGTTTACTAAATTCATTTGTAGCAGTGCCTTTAATTGAATAAAAGTACTACTAATTTTTGTTAGAATGTTTGCAGATTTGGACTGCAGCAGAAGGGAAAAGCTAGAGTTGCAACTAGAGTTTAGCTAGCTTCTATTTGCATTTATTTTACCCTAAAACTCAATTCCATTTCTATTGAATTCCCTTACAGTAGTTTAGTTGTAAATTTTGTTTACCCATAATTTTTGTTTGCAAATTATTTGAGTGTGTTGTGAGTTTTTTCTTTACTTGTGGTTCTGTGTGTATGCTTGGTAGAAGATCTATTGACCCTAAATTAGAACCTCCACATCCTATGGAAGAAAGGGTCCTTAGACTGAGAAACACCACACTAGCCCCTGTTATTGAAACTGTGCTAGCTGTGATGGATGAGAAGCAAAGGACACTGAGGGAACATAATGCACCAGGGCATATACTTCTCCCTTCTGCATTTAATTTCCTTCAGTTGAGGGAAATTATGAGATTAAGTCCTCCACCATCAACATGTTGCCATCTTTCTATGGGCTCAGTAAGGAAGATCCTTACAAGCATATTGGTGAGTTCTTGGCATTTTATACCACATTTAACATTACTCGCTTGAGTACGAAAGCCACCAAACATAGGCTTTTTCCTTTTTTCCTAAAGGATAAAGGCAGCACTTGGCTCTCCAGACGCCTAACCAACAGCATACAGACATGGAATGATATCCAATGCCAATTTCTGGCAAAATTCTTTGCTATGAATAAAACTAGTCAGATGAGGATGAGCATACTTTCATTTACTCAATCCTCAATAGAAGATTTTCATGGAGCATGGGAAAAGTTTCAAGAAATGTTAAAATAATGTCCCCACCACCAAATTCTATAGTGGCAGCTGGTACAAGTCTTCTACCAAGGAATTGATCCCAAAAGTAAGGACATGGTGGATGCCTCTTATGGGAGTACTTACCTCCACAAGACAGCTGATGAGGGATGGGATTTGTTTGACATTATAAGTGAGAATTCCTTGCAGCAGGAGTCATTGTCCCGTAAATGATAGTCAGACCCCAAGTAGAATGATGAAATAATGGCATGTATGAGATCAAGGTGCAGAGTGAATTAGAAAGGAAGGTGGACAACCTGAGCTTAAAATTTGATAAATTGATGAACGTGATGCAGCCTAGATTGGCTGCACAAGTGGAAGAGGCATGTCTGATATGCCAATCTCCCACACATTCACTTCAAGAATGTCCATCAACCAACCAGTTCTCTGAATTGGTTATGGAACATGCCAATGCTGCCCAGGTATATGGGTAGCAACCTCCTAGGTACACTTTGAGAAAGCATCCCAATCTAAGGTACAGATAAGACACATATCAACAGCCCCAACAGCAGCAGTTGGCAGTACCATACAAACTACAACACCAATTCAACCAGGGATATGTACCTAGGTAGAATTTTTAGCTGCCTGCCCCACAGCCAAATCATTTGATTTTTCCTCTATCACAACCCAGATCCTCTTCTTTTGAAGAGTAAATGCTGGCATCAATGCAAAATTAGGGAAACTTGGAACAAACTATGAATTCTCATGGGCAAAGCATTAAAAAATTAGAGGACTAGCTGGGTCAAATCTGTAATACTTTGAACAAGAGAGAGGAGAGGAGGGCAGGTTTCCTAGGTAACCCTTGGCAAATCTTAAAGTGCAGTACATGATTGGTGAAGGCTCCTATACTCATGAGGAGGCTAATACAATCACTTCCCTAAAGAGTGGCATGGTAGTTGACAATCAAGTGGGCAAGGTAGCTGAGGAGACCATGGAGAATGAAAAAGAAAAAATTGTGCGTGTAGAAGATTTGAATTCATCCCTTGCTATGGAGCAACAGAGATAAAATAAGGGGGCTGATGTTGAGCCCCAACATGAAGAGATAAATGAAGAAAAAGGAAATAACAAAAATTTGATCATGATGTAGCTAGGCATGCAGCTGAGGTACTAGTAGTACCTCAGCTACCATTTCCTCATGCTATTGATGGACCTTCTCCTTTTGATAAAGGGAATGCCCAAATGGAGGAAATGATGGAGACCTTCAGGCAGGTCAAGATAAATTTACCCTTGCTTGATGCTATTAAAGAGGTCCCTGCCTCAGCTAATCTCTTGAAGGACCTTTGTACTCAAAAGAGGGAAGAAAGAGTTCATTTATCCAAGAAAGTTTTTGTAACTGAAAATGGGAATTATGTTCTTTCAATTGCCACACCAGAAAAGTTGCAAGACTCAGGGGTACATACGATCCCTTCTGTTATTGGTGACCACACCATTGGTAGAGCTCTTCTAGACCTAGCAGCCAGTGAAAACCTGCTGCCATTTATTGTGTATGAGCAGCTGGGTTTGGGGGAGCTGAAACCAACTCCAATTGTGCTCCAAATGGCTGATAGGTCTGAGAGATGACCCATGGGTGTGGGTGAGGATGTTTTGGTGGGAGTAGACAAGTTCTACTACCCTGCTGATTTTTTAGTCTTGAATATGGAATCTTGCAAAAGTAAAACCCCCATTCTTGTGATCTTAGGTAGGCCATCCTTGGCCACTACCAATGCCTGCATTCAATGTAGGTTTAGGGTCATGGAGGTCACCTTCGGGAATATGATGGTTGAGCTAAATGTGTATAATGCTTTAAGACAGCCTCCGCTGGACAATGAGGATTGTTCTGTAGTTGATGTACTAGATGACCCTGTGGAGGAGAATCTTTCCTATCTGCTAGATTGGGATAATGTTTTTTCTGATTTGGAGAGTGTGTGGACTGAGGTTACAGAGGAGGAGGCCCCACAGTACTGTAATGAAGACAACAACACCCAAGAGTCTTCAGTGGGCCTAGTACAACATTCCAATTGGAAACCTACATTACAGTCCCTACCTCAAACCTCAAAGGGACCTCTCCTACCTTCCATTGATAGTCAACCATATCTATAGCTGAAACAACTACTAGATATATTAGAGTATATCCTTTTGGGGCAGAATGATAAACATCCTGTGATGATCTCTTCCTCTCTCACTAATGAGCAAGAAGAGTAATTATTGTGTATGTTGAGGAAGCACAAAAAGGCAATTAGCAAGATAATTGCTGATCTTGGTGCCATTGATCCATCTGTGTGTATACATAAAATACACTTGGAAGAGGGTTCCAAACCCTCTAGAGAGATGCAGAGGAAGCTAAATCCTCATATGCAAGAGGTGGTTTTAAAAGAGATAGTAAAATTATTAGATGCAGGGGTAATTTACCCCATTTCATATTCAGAACGGGTGTCACCTATTCAGGCAGTCCCCAAAAAGTAAGGCATAAAAGTTATTACTTTAGATTTTGGGAAGTTGATGCTAGCCAGGGAGACCACTGGCTAGAGAATTTGCATAAATTATAGAAAACTCAACTCCAAAACTAGAAAAGACCACTTCCCTCGCCCTTTCATTGACCAAATTATAGATAAACTTGCAGGAAAAGTATTTTATTGCTTCCTTGATGGATACTCAGATTATAACCAAATACCTGTGAATCCTCAAGATCAAGAGAAAACCACATTCACATATCCCTTTGGCACCTTTACTTATAGGAGAATGTCTTTTGGACTGTGTAATGCTCCTACTACATTTCAGAGGTGCCTATATGCAATTTTCACAGATATGATTGACAAGTTTTTGGAAATCTTTATGAATGATTTTTTAGTCTTGGGGGACAGTTTTAGTCAGTGCTTAAGTCACGTGAACCTAGTTTTGCAAAGATGTGAAGAGACCAATTTGGTCTTAAGCTGGAAAAAGAGCCACTTTATAGTAACACAAGGATTTGTGTTAGGCCATGTGGTTTCTCATAGAGGTGTAGAGGTTGACAAAGGCAAAGTTGACTTGACGTAACACCTGCCCCCACCCAGAACTATCAAATAAATTATATCATTTTTAGGACATGTAGGATTTTATAGGGGATTTATTAAGGATTTCAAAACTACTGTGCCACCTGCTGTGCTGGATGTATAATTTAATTTTTTTGTTGAGTGCCTTGAGGCCTTTGAGACCTTGAAAAAGTTTCTCACCTCTGCTCCTATAATCCAAGCCCCTGATTACTCCCTTCCTTTTGATATGATGTGTGATGCATCAGACCTGACAATAGGTGCTATCCTAGGACAGAGAAAAGACAAGCTGCCAACAGTGATATATAATGCCAGCAAAACATTAGCAGAGGCTCAACTCAACTATACCACAACTGAGAAGGAGCTACTAGCTGTTATTTTCTCTATGGACAAGTTTAGACCACCCTACTTGATTGGGTCTAAAATTATTGTGCTTACGGATCACTCAACCCTCAATTACCTATTGGCCAAAAAGGATGTTAAACCTAGGCTGATCAGTTGGATCCTCCTGCTGTAAGAGTTTAATCTTGAGATCAGAGATAAAAAGTGAGTGGAGAATATGGTGGCTGACCACCTATCTAGAACTTTGTTTGAAGAATGTGCTACACCTGTTAGAGATGTGTTCCCTAATGAGCAGCTATTTGATATTCAGGCTATTGTCCCATGGTTTGCCTACATTGTAAACTACTTAGTCGTTGGCAAGATCCCTTCTCATTGGTCTAAAATGGAAAAAGACTTGTTCTTTTCACAAGTCATGCATTTTTTCTTGGTGGATCCTTGCCTATTCAAGTACTATACATACCAAATAATCAGGAAGTGTGTCCCTGAGTGTGACTTCCTCGGTATTCTAAGCATGTTCCATGAAAGTGCCGGTGGGGGTCACTTCAGTGGGAACAAAGCAACAGCTAAAATTTTGCAATATAGATTTTATTGGCCTTCCTTATTCAAGGATGCTCATGCACATTGCAAAGCCTGTGCCTGATGTCAGAAGATGGGTAGCTTGTCAAGAAGAAATTCCATGGCATTGCAGCCCATCTTAGTTGTAAAATTGTTTGATGTTTGGGATATTAATTTTATGGGCTTTTTCCCTCCTTTGTGTTATACATTTATCTTAGTGGCTGTGGACTATGCTTCCAAATGGGTGGAAGCAACTGCCACAAGGACCAATGGCCATAAAGTAGTCCTCAAGTTTGTGAAGGAAAATATTTTCTCAAGATTTAAAACCCTTAGAGCCATCAATAGTGATGGGGGCAGCAACTTCTGTAATAGACACTTTGAGAGCATGCCCAAGAAGTACTCTGTTACACATAAGATTCCTATACCTTACCACCCACAGACCAATGGGCAAGTAGAGATTTCCAGTAAGGAAATCAAGCATATCCTACAGAAAATAGTGAGGACAGATAGAAGGGACTGGGCTGTTAAGCTTTCTGATGCACTGTGGGATTATAGGACTGCCTATAAGACCCCAATAGAAATGTCCTCTTTCAGACTGGTCTATGGCAAGGCTTGCCATCTTCCAGTAGAGTTAGAACACATGGCCTTTTGTGCTATTAAAATATTGAATATGGATCTAACTGCTACTGGTGTTAACAGGAAGCTGCAACCATCAGAGCTGGAGGAGCTGGGACTATATGCCTATACATACTCAAAGATCTGCAAGGAAAAGGCTAAGGCTTTCTTTGGCAAGGGCCTGTTGAGAAGAGACTTTGAGCATGGTGCAAAGGTATAGCCTTTTAACTCCAGGCTTAAATTGTTCCCAAGGAAATTGAGAGCTAGATGGGATGGTCCTTATATTGTGATTTATGCATCCCCATCTGGGGCTGTGGATATCATGGATCCCAAGTTTGGGAAAATCATGAAAGTGAATGGGTAGAGGCTTAAGCCTTGTGTTGAAAAATCTGTGGAGCCACTTGCCACCATTCGCCTTCAAAAGCTTCCCACTGCTAACTGATCCACAGTCTTGTAACATGTGTACCATACCTATTTTGCTTATGTTTGATGTGCGTGCAGTTCTGATTTCTGTCATGTACTGTTTGTTTTATTGGATTTTGGTGTGGTCTTTTAGTTTTGTGTTTGTTTAGAGTATTTTGGGAATCTGAATCTATGTATGTTGAGCATACTTTTTCCGTGGTTTATACATGAACTGTATGAGTTGGGTTGAATGTGCAATTAAACTGCTAGGCATTACCTTACATCAGTTGTGAGTTGGTTTTATTGGTTGCTAGCATAGGTTCTTTGATGATTTGTGTGCATAGAACCTTAATTTGTGTGCATAAACCACAAGAGCTGAAATGCCATGGGTCTAGGAATTTTTGGAAGAGAGACTGTCGAGACAGACCAAGTATGGACTGATGCAACCCAACAGGAGAGCTTGCAAGGAAAATTAAACGGAGCCTCGCGAGGATCCATTTTATTTGAAGAAGCATGTCGCGCAGTCCCTTTTTACTGCATAAGGCCACGATGTGCTTGAAATAGCCTGTCACGAGGTTCCAATTCAATCTACCTGAGCAGTATGGTAAACTACACTCAGCTGTGTGATAAGTGAATATCATGCATCCTGATCCCCGTGAGGCCCCTTATTCTCTGTAAATGTACTTGTTGCGAAGTTTCACTTCAGCTGCGCGAGATATGTTCCATGCTTACTTCTGCGCGAGGCATGGGTTTCACCCATTTGTACTTCATGACTAAGTCTTTTTCATTTCTTCTACCTCTCTACCCTAACTTGAAGTCCACACCTCTGAGCTCTCCTTTCCCTTCTTTCTCCTTTATTACCCATTCTACACAAGCACATTCATTCTGCTCCTACAATTTTTCTCCATGTCAGCTTTCGACCAATATGCACCTGGTGTGGCGTGATGTGATCTGCTGTCCAGTGTTTAAACTGAAACCCTAGCTATTTCGAGTTAGGTGTTCTCAGTCTCTCATTTTTCTTGATTGGTCTATTGTTGCCTAAGATTAAGTTGTTGATTAGGGAGGATTTTATGTAGCAAACCTTCAGTGGAGTGTGAACTACTCAGATTTGTGTGTTTCAAGACCAAAAATTTAGGAGTCTATGTAAAATGGCTAAGAAATCCCAATTCATGGAAATTCTAGTAGCCTTGGTGAACGCTCCCTCAACTGACCAACCCGTGGCCACAAGAAAGTCTGTAAGGATTACAGAGCCATCCACTGTGGAGGCCACTGAGTCTGCTGCTGCCCTTGTTCCCAAGAAAAAATCAGCACCTAAGAAGAAGGCCAATGACCACCCCCCTGTTTCTTCAAGCCCAAAGAAATCTAGGAAAAAGTAAAAGAAAGCCAAGGAGGTTGTCCCAGAGACCAACCCACTGACAACTCCTTTTGATTTCATGGCTGTCATTAAATTTGAGTCTGAAATTACCTTTGATAAGGAATTTTTTGAGGAAGAGACCCTTGGTTGCTGCATCCATAGAATTCCTAACCAAGGCCTCCCCTGTTACCCTTGCTCAGGTCCCCATTGCAGCTAATCTTTCTTAGGCTAGTGCAGCTGTTCTATCAGAACATCAAGGTTAGGACAGGTGATGATGGAAACCCTACGCTGCTAAGCTTGATAGATGACTTTGAAATGCTGGTAAATCTAGTTGGGATAGCAGCAATCCTAGGTATACCAGCCACCTACAACCTTGAGTGCGGCTTGGGAGCACCTCTGATTGCCACCATTCTAGAGATCGCAAAGGAGATTACAAGAGGGATTACAACATCAAGTGTGTCTATCCGAAAAAGAGACTTGGATCCAAGCCTAATATTTATGGATGGAGTGTTGCAGAAAAATATTTTCTGCTCTAGGCACCATCAAGAGAAAAGGGCACCCATAATTGATGCCCTTTATTCCTTCTCCTTGTGGCATTACATTGATGCTTCCCATATAATATTTGAGGGAATGAAGGACATACATGAGAAGGTACAGAAAAAGTAGAAGCCCCATTCATTGCCATATTGCAGACTAATCACTGCTCTGCTGAAGAAAGGGGGCTACCAATTTCAGATGGAGGAGGAGATAGTGACCTTTCCCCTATTAAATGTGGGAAGTAGTAGTGGGGAATTAGCATGACCATAATAGAAAATAAGAAGAATGAGAAGAGGGAAACAACACCCACAGTTCAGGAAGTTACAGCTGCTAGCTCAATCACTACAATAGTCACCTCTGCTGATACATCTGTAGCAGTCACCCCTGCCATCACTCATGTTGCCACAGCAACAGTCAGCACTGTAGCCACCCCTATCTTAGCTTCCATCCCTACCTCACCCATTACCTCCTCACCCACACCCTCCACATATACTTCCATTCCCATGCCAGCACCTATCTCACACCCACTCCCAGATTCTACACCCACAACCACCATACCAACACAACCCCCTCCACAGTCTTTACCTGCTCCTCTACCTACCTCTTTATCCACCATGCCCTCTTCACAACCTTCCACTATGACATCATCCATCCTTGAGCTAGCCTCAACCATTGGACCCATTTTCCTATTTACCCTACCAACCCCAACAATTAAAAAGAAATATACCAAGAGACCCCAATCCAAAACAACCACAGTAACTACAACCACCCAACCCATTGAAACTATCCCAATCTCCTAGCCTATTCCAATCCCATAAACATACTCCATACCATACCCCATACCCACTATGTTACATTCATCCTCACCACCACCACCCTCTCTATTCCACTATGATGTCAGTGAACCATTGTTCACAGATATCCCCCACATTCCCATAATTGATCAGCTCTATCCCTTTAACACGTCCACACTCATTGACCAACCTAATCCAATCCAACATACCACATTTGAACCATTTGACCATTCCCATGACCACCATCAATTCTCCATTGATGGGTACTCTGCCATGATGGAATCCATCATGGGTGACATCAGGTATGAGTACACCCCTCTCCCTGATTCACCTCAACCAACCCAATTTACCCAAATCTCTACTTCACCTCAACCCTCCATCTTCCACCATGCACCTAATTCACCTTTTAAACCTATCCAAATCACATTCCCTATTATCCCAGAATCCCTACCCCAAATACTTACCCTACTCACTGCCCTATAAACTCAACTCCTAAGCAACACCCAAAACCGGGCCACCATTAAAACCAGCATGCAAACCATCCAAGCCACTTTGTTAACACTAACCCCACAATCCTAACCGCCACTTATCCCTACACCTAAACATATACCTACACCACCCCCATCTCCCCAACCCTTAACCTTAGCAGCAACATTAGTTGTTGCTACACAAACTGAAAAAGAATCAAACCAGGAAGGCCCTCAACCTACCTTCACCTTTGCAGCCACCCAAACAGACCCACCAACACCCACCACCTTTGCTTACACCCAGACTGACACAATGGAGATAGACCTACCAACGTTTCCTACCCTATCCTCTACCCATACCTAAACTGACCCCCAAGAGTAGGAGCTAGCATCCCCCATTCCCCTTCCTTCATTACTCCCATCATCTTCATCCACACCATCCCATTCTTTGGCTGGCCCTGCTCGTTTTACTGATAATATCATGTTACCAGCCTCCTCATTCTTCATAACTCCTTTCTCAACCCTCCAGAGAGCCACGAATGAGAACCCATACATTAGGAGGGATGTGATCAAGGGGATGGCTAACATCAATACTGCCATCAAGAGGATCAAGTTGATCACAAGATGGAGAAAAATTAGATAAGGAAGGCTTTTGTACATACCCTGTAGCTCAACCAAAAGTAGCAGTATAGAGATGTGGGCCTGGAAGAAACTGTGAAAAACCTCCAGGTGACCCTTAAAATGGCCAAAGAGAGAGTTGATGATTATGCCAAGCTTGCTGCAACACTGTAGCAGATCCTATCTTCTATGGCAAACAAAGACTTAGCTACTGCAACAACCTCTCTTTACACTGCAGCAACTCCTCCACCTACAGCAACAACACCTGGCATCAAGATTAAGGAACCATTGTCAATGCCTGAACCCACTCCTAAGAGAAGAAGTAGCACAAAGCACATGAAGGTCACTGCTAAAAGATCAAAGTCCACAGTTGCTGCTCTCAAGAAAGAAAAAGGAAAAGCTGCTCAGAAACCCATAAACTTAGCTTCCAATAATGAACTATTGTAGATTTCCTTTGTTAGCTTTCTTTTTGTAAATTTCCTTTTTGTTTTTGTAATGGTTGAATTCCAATGTGTCAGGGTATATACTTTTGTTTCATGAATACAATTTTTTCTTTTGTGTCCCTTGTTTGTATTTTGTGTGATATTTTTCTATTTACACCCTGTTGCCCATGCTTTTATATTATCTAAAATAGTGAGGACACTGTTCCTCATAGGTTAGGGGGTGTGGCAGGGTATGCCAATAGAATAGTTAACCTAAGTGCATTAGACAGAAGTAAGTAAGATAGAATAGAGCTAAGTTCACCTAAGAAACTCTAAACATGAGGAAATTTAAAAATTTTACAGACTTTCTAACATTAAAATATTTTAAATTTTCAACATTTCCATGAGGTGAACACTAAGAAAACTCAATTTTTGTCAGCACTTAGTGAACCATTAAAGAGAGAAAAAGGAAAAGACTTACCCATGAGTTTAATGGAAGACCATACCAAGTGAGATTTGGGCCTACAAAAATTTTTCTTTTTTGAGGAGTGTGTTTGGCAACTCTTTCTACTTTAAGGATTGGCTGAGTTGATTATTTTCTTACTAGAAGTCAGGTATCCCAAAATTGAAACAGCTGACAGAACTCATCACATTTAGGAAAGGATCAAGGCCTTCTCTTGGACAGTTTGAGCCTAAAAAGACTAAACTAGTAAACTGCCCTTTTGCATACACCTTTTGAGCATTAAATTCCAGTTTTCTTCAAAATGCACCAGAGTAGTTCCACCAAAACTTGTAAA
Organism: Chloranthus sessilifolius; assembly: GCA_021018995.1. Lineage (NCBI taxonomy): Eukaryota > Viridiplantae > Streptophyta > Magnoliopsida > Chloranthales > Chloranthaceae > Chloranthus > Chloranthus sessilifolius. The sequence goes on from JAJIZI010000018.1 coordinate 729,235, forward strand.
CCTTATTCAACCCTACCCTCACTCTAAGAATTCAAAAGATAAAGGAGAAGAAATTAAAGATGGACAAGCTAGGGTCAACATTTAGTGAACGGAGGAGAAACACAATATGAAGAACAATAGTGTAGCAGCTGGGAGGATGGTTGCATTTCAGAAAAATAAAAATAAAAAGAATAAAAATATGAATTGAAGAGGAAAAAGAAAAAAAAGATAATGAAAAGGAAGAGAGGAGTTAAGAAGAAATTTTATTAGAAACAGTAAAAAGAAGAGAAGTTGGCCACTTTGAATACGAAAAATATCCAAGAAGATGGAATATGCTGAATGAAAGAAGGTGAAGTCATGAATCACCTCCTTCACCTGCTGAGTGTTGAGGATTCTTTACTAGTGTGTTGATTATTGTGTGGTGAAAACAAATTAAAATCAAAGTAAAATAAACGAATAGATTCAGCACAACTAAAATAATCCTAGACCTGCAAGATACAGGGTCCATTGTAGCATGTTTTGATAAGTAAGAGTTTATCCCACAGAGAAATTGATCTAAAACTCAAAATGGGATATAATAGTAGGCCTCCAGATCTGGCTACAGATATGACAATCCTAAAGAAAGGGAGTTGGGTGTCACGACTACACTAAATTAACCCTAATAAAAGAGAAATAAAATATAGCCCTATCCTAACGAAAGGGTTAAGAAGAAGATGGCGATGGTGTGTGCCAAAATAAAATATAAAAATGATGGGAAGTAAGCAGGTTAAGCTAGGATTAATGCAGTAATGTAACTCAAATTTAGTCTGTCTCTGCAGTGTTGCTTGCTGAGACGCTATCAAAACCCTCAACAAGGTAGAAATATCCAACTTAACTCATGCCATTTTGTGTGCTCTTAAGGCTATAGGCTGTCCACTCAAATGGCCACAACCTATCCTATGGAGTCTGTCAAATCCGATTGATCAAGCCAGAAGTGGCTAATCTAATCCAGAGGAGTGGACTGATCATTTCCCCAACCACTGGACTAGATCAGGCCAAGAATACTATTACAACACTATGTAATGCCAGTGCTATAAGCTCCCCAGATCTGCGCACAGATCTGGTTGACATCCATAGGTATTCTAACCCATAAAATCCTAATTGCTGTGCCAAGGCCAATGGCTCACTATGCCCATAAAAAGGACCATGTAACTGGTTGAATAAGGCTCTAAATTCAATTGGTCATTATTATAAAAGGCCTGCAATGACTCAACCTCAAGCTGCAATTACTACAGAGAAATTAGATCTAATATCTGATATCGGTTAGGTAAATCAGATGGGAGCCAGTTCCTGTACAAACCTCCTCACAAGGCTCTAGAAGCTCATGTGCAGGGGAGAAGAATCTTTCTAAAACATGTGACTGGACACCACCTTAGGGCTATACTCTGTCTACTCAAATGGTCACAGGGTATCCCATTGGTTTGTCCTTACCATAGAGATCTGAAAAAGAACATGTAAACTGCTGCAACCACCATGGTCCATAGGCTTCCGAGCTCCCTAGATCTCACTATAGATCTAGCATTATTTTCCATGGGGCTATCAAACCAAGGGAAATAAGATGGTAAATAATAAATCTACTGAAAACTGAATAGGCTCGCCCCAAATATATGGATCCTATAGACATCTAAGGAAACCATAAGATCTATAGATTCAATTAGTCATTAAAACAACAATCTATTAATAAAAGCAAAACTTATAATGAACTTCCACCAGGCTGCAACCTGTACACAATAGCTCATCAAAAATCCCAATGTATACAAAACCTATTATAAAACTGAAATAAAACTAAGCCTAGCTGCTTATAAGAGGATTAGCCAGTAAATGTTGGGCTAAGAGAGAAGAAGAATAAGAAAAGAGATAATCGAACCCTAACCCTAGCCCTAGCCTGTTGGAGCTCTCAGCCGACAGAGGATTAAGGAAGGATTGATGATTAAAACTAAACTCTAAGTATAGCTTATATACTCTGTCCATAAGGCCTTCACTCTAAAGAGATTAACCCTAATTTTTCCAACGACCCTTAAATGCCTTGAGATGTGTGCCTCAAGATTTGTGCCTCGGGAAGTGTCTCCTAGACTCGAGAAATTCCCAAAAGGTTCTTGTGTTAAAACTGAGAAGTGGGGAGCCCATGCTTCATGGGGCTGGCATATGCATTAATTCATTCACGCAGTTACAGAGCCTTCGTGGAGTAGCCTTTGGCTGGTGGAAAGTGCTCACTTATGTAGTAAATCTTCAGTTAATCACGCAGTTCCTTTACACTACGAAGCTGTTGCGAAGATGATCTGGAGTCCCTGGATTTCTCGCGCAGTAGAGCTTCAAAAGCTCTCTCGCTGAGTACTCGTGCAGGTATGCTTCTGCGCTCGCATAGTAACTGGTAAGGCTTCAGAGTGTGTGAGATCTGTGCGAAGAGAATTTTGAGCATCTCTCTCTTCCAGGGCTATGCAAGAACTCCATGAGGTAAGATTTTGTTCAATATACATATGGATTCGCTATGTTCCGTGCGTGGCTGCTATAAGGCTTGATCTCTGCGAGAACTTCGCGATCATAAATTCTGAGGATTTTAAACCATGTGATCTTTATGATGTCTTTATAGTTCTCCTCTTGACTGTGTGCCCCATCTGTGCAAGGGCATCTTCCACTGCATCCTTAGCTTGGTGAGGAATCTCCTCAACTCTACGAGATCTGTCTTTTGATACTCGAATGCATTGCACTTGCTGCTGTTGCAGCTTCCTCCATTCTCAGTTAACATCATCCATTTGCTAGACTTTGGTCAATGATGCCCAGTATGTGAGTCACCATGGTGAGCACTACCAAGGTGTTCTATTAGGCTTTGGCTCAGCTGTCATCTTTGTCTGTATTCTCTCTCTTCTTTGGACCAAAAAGTAGGGATTTTGTATTAAGCTGCACAGATTATTTCTAACTACTAAACACACTTAACACATGATTATTAGTGAGCTTCAAGGACCAGCAAAGGCTAGGTTAAGAGATGAAAAGTGGTACTTTTTAGTGAATAATATTGAGTTCTCAATTTTGCATCCGTTTCACCCTTCGATTCCTTGTAACCTTCACCCATAAGCCAAAATACAACCCAATCATAAAACCTTGTTGATCCTAATTGGGATGAGCTGTCAAGTGGAGATGAGGAGTTGCTTAATCTATGGTGAGGAATAGTTGATGGTGCCAAAAATTAGAAGCCTTGTCTATGCTCATGCTTGCAGACTCATTTGGGGTCTGTAATTGTTCTTGAGTTTGTGTGAAAACTGAAAACCCTCAAATTCAATTGTGAGAGACTGCCCTAGTAACCATTGGGTCTTGAAATTGAATGTATTGGGCATTGTTTAAACCTAAGTTTTGAATTGATGGTGAGCTTAGTACTGACATGTGCATACTATTTTTCTTATTGTAAGCTGATTGGAAATGAAGTGCATGTATGTAAGATTATTTATGTCAAATTGTCTATGCATTTCATGTGTTTAAAACCCCTCAATATTTTGAAAGATCAAGGGTGGATTGACACTCTATTTATTGAAAACTGACTTAAAATTTTCTGCACTTTTGTTAACTGTTTGTTGAGAAGTTTGCGGGTATCTTCAGTAAACACCCTAAGGAAACTTCACTCCTCCACTAGGGAATCACCTAGGGGTTTAAGAGGCTTGATGTAGAGGATAAATGCATTTGTGCTCCCTACGAAAGTGGCATTCAAAATTCTAAAAGTAGATGTTTCATTTCTGCTTTGCTCGAGGACTAGCAAAGATTAGATTTGGGGGTGTGTTAAGTACTGAAAAATACCATTTTTTACTTCTTTACCCAATCTTTACTATTCCTTGAAGCCATTTAATATTCCTCTTTTAAGTGTAAGAATAAAATTACAGTTTAGTACAATAGTTCACTCATTTAGAGGCCAAAGAAGAGAGTTTTAAAGCCAAGCCTTGAAGCAGATGCATGGACATAGGATATACCATGGTGGTATACACCCTGGTGATCATTTTGGTAGCCCAAGTTTGCACTAGAAGTCGAACAGATGAAAGAAGAGTGGGCCCATGCAAAGGAGATTGTTGCAAAAGTTTATGCACAGTAGCAGCAATGCAGAGAAGAGTTTCGCGCAGCTGAAAGCAAGCTCGCAAGGATCTCGCACAGGTTAATTTACATAAAAGGAAGCCTCGCGAATATCCTGCATAGCCCAGTTAGGCAGCAGAACAAGGAGCTCGCGCACATCTCGTGTAGCTCATAAGTGAAAAGAGCTTAAAAGAAGACCTCGCAAAGTTTTTGTGAAGGTCAAAGCTGCAGACAAGTCCCCGTGAGGATTTCATGAGGTTTAACCAGTTCAAGAGGGCCAGAGGCTCGTGCAGCTATAGATGAGAGAGATGCCTGGAAGATTTTTTGTGAAGACCTCACGGAGACCTCACACACCTCCAAGACAGAGCCAGCCATGCGAGATGTTCAGCCCATCCTAGCAATCAACCTCGCGCAACTCAACTTTCATCATTGCGATAGCCAGGCAAGACTCAATTTAGACCAGCGAGAGCTTTGAAACTTGAGCCATCTGGAGCACCACCTGCAGAGCTACACTACTTAATGTAAAAGGGACCACGCGAAGCTCATTCCACTACAAGATGCAAGATGTATCATGCGATAGCTTCACTGGAATCTAGAATGCTGCACTCGTCTGCGTAAAGTTCGGGATCCCCACTTCCCATTCCAAGCTTAGGAACCTTTTAGGGATTTCCACATTGCTAGGTCACTCATCCCGGGGCCTTAATCTATTTCCATGCATCCCGAGGCATCCAAGGGTTGTAAATAAGCCACGTCTACCATAAAATTAGGACTTTCTCTCTTAGCCAAGGTAGTGAGAACTGAGTATATAAGTTGCAATGTTTTAGAAATAAACTATCTTTCCTTCAACCTCAGTTGGCTGAGACCTCTAGCAGATTAGGGTTAGGGTTAGATCTTTTCTTCCATTTTTCTTTTCTTCTCTCCTAGTCCAACACTTGCTGGCTAACTCCTTTAAGCAGCAGTAATGTATTTTGGTTTTGTAATGGGTATTGTTTAGAATATTAGGAGGTGATTTGGGGAGCCCCAAAGGCTATTGCCTTCAAGGGCAAGGGTTGTAAGATTCTGTTAAAATTTTGTCAATTTATTGCTTTAATTAGATCTGTAGTTTATGTGTTTTCCTTGCATAGAAATCTACTGGATTTAGACATAGATGCCTATAGGTCTGAGACCCTCATTGTTGTTTGAGCTATTTTGCCTTGCAATAATGGTGGCAGGAGTAGGCTTATTGTTCTGCCTCAGGCCTCAGTGATTGAACCCTCTCCCTTGGATAGTTTGTGACTATTTAAGTGGATAAATTATAGCCTTAAGAGGGGTGTAAATCATAGATCGGAGGTAGATTCTTCTTCTCTGCCCATGAGCTAGTTAGCCTTGTGAGAGACTGTGCAAAACCAAGCAGCCCTCTGTTTAAAGTGCCATCATTAGATTGTAGATCTAATTTGGTTGCAGAGATTACAGACTTGTGAGTTTGGGCATTGCAGGTCTTTTGTAGCAATGACCAGTTGAGTCTAAAGCACCTTTTGGCCCTTGATTTGAGGTGGTTTCCACTTAATCTTGAGGACTGATTGCTCTTATGGATGTCTGTGCTCGTAACCTTATAAATAAAGTGTCTACAATGGTTTCCCTATTCTGATTTAACCCATTGCTAGGAGGAAATCTCTTGGATAGTTTGTGACCATTTAAGTAGACAGATTATAGCCTTAGGATCAATCCCTTCAAGTGATTGAACTTCCTCTATGGGATAGTTTATGACCATTTTAGTGGATAGGTTATAACCTTAGGAGGAGTCTAGATTGCAGGGTTACTTTGGATTCTTTTACCTTGCTAATGTGCTAGTGGCCTTCAGAATGATTCCTACAGAATCAGCCCTAAATATGAGTTGCATAGCTGAGTTACTCATAGTTGCGTACTTCTCATAATTTATCTTTATTTTCCACACAACCATCATCACCCTTCTTTAAACCCTTTTTATAGTTTAGGACTGTATGTTGTATTTTTTGTAGATTAGTTGTGACACTTAAACTTCCTTTTTAGGATTGTCAGATCTAGACGGCCTACTAAAATAACCCTTTGTGGTTAAAGGTCAATCATCCTTGTGAGACAAACTCTCACTCAAAACTTGCTACAATAGCCCTATATCTTGTAGGTTTGTGTGTATTTTAGACTTGTTATTTTATGTTTTTCAATCCTCCTTTAATTTATTTTTAATAACACATTCTTACCATTGTTTTCAAATAAAATTAACATCAAGCATCTGGAATACCTCAACAAGTTTTTTGTGCCGCTGTCTGGGATCTATGATCTATTAGTAAACCTGAGTTTTTGCTTTTTGTTTACTAAATTCATTTATAGCAGTGTCTTTAATTGAATAAAAGTATTACAAATTTTTGTTGGAATTTTTACAGATTTGGACAACAGTAAAAGGGAAAAGATAGAGCTGCAGCTGGAGTTTAGCTAGCTTCTATTTGCATTTCTTTTATCCTAAAACTCAATTCCATTTCTGTTGAATTCCCTTACAGTAGTTTAGCTGTAAATTTTGTTTATCCGTAATTTTTGTTTGCAAATTATTTAAGTGTGTTGTGAGTGTTTTCTTTACCTGCTGTTCTGTGTGTGTATGCTTGGTAGAAGGTCCCTTAACCCTGAATTAGAACCCCCACGTCCTGAGATAGAAAGGGTCCTTAGACTAAGAAACACCACACCAAGTCCTGTTATTGAAACTATGCCAGCTGTGATGGTTGAGAGGCAGAGGAAACTGAAGGAATATAATGCACCTGGGGCATATACATCATCCTTCTACATTTAATTTCCTTTAGTTGAGGGAAATTATGAGATTAAGTCCTCCACCATCAACATGTTGTCATCTTTCCCAGGGCTTAGCAAGGAAGATCCTTACAAGCACATCGATGAGTTCTTGGCACTTTGCACCACATTTAACATTGCTGGCTTGGGACCGGAAGCCACCAAACATAGGCTTTTTTCTTTTTCCTTAAAGGATAAAGCCAACACTTGGCTTTCCAGGCTCCCAGCAAACAACATACAGACATGTAATGATATTCAATGCCAATTTTAGGCAAAATTCTTCCCTATGAATAAAACTAGTCATATGAGGACGAGCATACTTTCATTTACTCAATCCTCAACTGAAGATTTTCATGAAACATGGGAAAAGTTTGAAGAAATATTAAAACAATGTCTCCACCACCAAATTTCATAGTGGCAGCTTGTACAAGTCTTCTACCAAGGAATTGATCCCAAAAGTGGGGACATGGTGGATGCCTCTTATGGGGGTACTTACCTCCACAAGACAGCTGACGAGGAATGGGAATTATTTGATATTACAAGTGAGAATTTCATGCAGCAGGAGTCACTATCTCACAATGGCAGTCAGACCCCAGCTTGAATGGTAAAAGAATCCACCTCTAGAGGTGACATGTATGAGGTCAAGGTGGAGAGTGAATTAGAAAGGAAGGTGGACAACCTGAGCTTAAAATTTGATAAATTAATAAACGTGATGCAACCTAGATTGGTTGTACAAGTGGAAGGGGAAGGTTTGATATGCAAATCTCCCACACGTTCACTTCAAGAATGTCCATCAGCCAACCAGTTCCCTGAATTTGTTATGGAGCATGCCAATGCAACCCAGTCAAATGGACAACAGCCTGCTGGGTACACCTAGAGAAACTACCCCAATCTGAGGGGGAGATAAGGCACATAACAGTAGCCCCAACAGCATCAGTTGGCAGTACCATACAGACCACAACACTAATTCAACCAGGGATATGCACCTAGGCAAAATTTCTAGCTGCTTGCCCCATAGCCAAATCATTTGGTTTGGCCCCCATCACAGCCTACGTCCTCTTCTTTTGAAGTACAGATACTGACATCAATGTAAAATCTTAGAAACTTGGACCAATCTCTGATCTCCCATTGGCAAAGGATTAAAAAAATAGAGGACCGGCTAGGTCATATCTATAATGCTTTGAACAAGAGAAAGGAGAGCAGGTTGCCTGGTCAACCCTTCGCCAACCATAAAGGGCAGTACATGATTGGAGAAGGCTCCTCTTCTCATGAGGACTCTAATGCAATCACTACTCTGAGGAGTGGCAGGGTGGTTGACAATCAAGTTAGCAGGGTAGCTGAGGAAACCATGGAGAATGAAAAGAAAATACTGTGAGTATAGAAGAAGATTTGAATTCATTCACAGTAGGGACAAAATAAGGGGGCTGATGTTAAGCCCCAACATGAAGAAATAAATGAAGAAAAAAGAAGAAAATAAAAATTTGATCATGATGTAGCTAGGCATGCAGCTGAGGTACCAGCAGTACCTCAGCTACCATTTCCTCATGCACTTGATGGACCTTCCTCTTTTGACAAAGGGAATGTCTAAATGGAGGATATGATGGAGACCTTCAGGCAGGTCAAGATAAATTTACTCTTGCTTGATGCTATTAAACAGGTCCCTGCCTATGCTAAATTCTTGAAGGAGATTTGTACTCAAAAGAGGAAAGCAAGAGTCCATTTATCCAAGAAGGTTTTTGTAACTGAAAATGTGAATTTTTGTGCTTTCAATTGTCACACCTGAAAAGTTGCAAGACCTAGGGGTACCTACTATCCCTTGTGTTAACGGTGCCCACACCATTAGTAGGGATCTTCTAAACCTAGGAGCCAGTGTAAACCTGCTATCATTTACTATGTATGAGTAGCTAGGTTTGGGGGAGTTGAAACCAACTCCAATTGTGCTCCAAATAGCTAATAGGTCCGACAGAAGACCCATGAGTATGGTTGAGGATGTTTTGGTAGGAGTAGACAAGTTCTACTTCCCTGCTAATTTTTTAGTCTTGGATATGGAACCTTGCAAAAGTAAAACTCCCATTCCTGTGATCTTAGGTAGGCAATTCTTGGCCACTGCCAATGCTTATATTCAATGCAGGTCTGGGGTCATGGAGGCTACCTTCAGGAATATGAAGGGTTGAGCTAAATGTGTGTAATGCTGCAAGACAACCTCAGCTAGACAATGAAAACTGTTTTGTAGTTGTTGTACTAGATGACCTTATGGAGGAGAATTTATCCCAACTACTGTTGGACTACTCCAAGTGTCTAAATGTTGATATTTGTTTAAGTCATGAGATGGTAAAATAAAATTATAAAGGTGGAGTAAAATGGCTCTAAAATCAGTAACCTAAAGTACACACAGCCTGCAAGATACCGGGCTATTGTAGTAAGGTTTGATAAGTAAGAGTTTCTCCAAAAGAGAAATTGATCTAGAACCCATAATGGGCAATAATAGTAGGTCTCTAGATCTGGATGCAGATCTGACAATCCTAAAGAATGGGAGTGGGGTGTCACAACTACACTAAATTACCTACTAAAAAGAAAATAAATAAAGTGCAGTCCTATCCTAAGAAAGGGTTAAGAAGAAGGTGGTGATGGTGTGTTAAAATAAAGATAAAAAGATGGGTAGTAAGCAGTTTAGGTTAAGGTACATTCAGTAATGTAACTCATATTTAGGGCTATCTCTGTAGCAAATCGTTACTGAAGTGCTATAAAAAACCCCAGCAAGGTAGAAGAATCCAACATAACCCATGCCATTTAGACTGCTCTTAAGGCAATAATTTGTCCACTCAAATAGTCAGAGACTATCCAATAGAGTTTGTCAAATCTCATTGATTAAATCAGAAAAGTTAACCTAATCCAAAGGAGTGAACTGATCTTAAGGCTATAATCTATCCACTTAAATGGTCACAGACTATCCAATAGATTTCCTCCAACCAATGAACTAAAACAGGCCATGAATACCATTGCAGATACTGTGGTTGGTAGGTTATAAGCACCCCAATTTTGCTACAGATCTGGCAAACATTCATCGGAGTTCCAACCCATAAAATCTTATGTGTGTGGCAAAGGCCATCAGTACAATGCTTGGACACATAGGAAAAACAACAGGTTGAATAGAGACTTAAATACAGTTTGTCATTACTAAAAAAGGGCTATAATGACCCAGCCTACAAATCTGCAATCACTACAGAGAAGCCAATCTAACATTTGATAGTGGTCAAATAAAATATAGGGGAGCTTATTTCTATACAACATCTCACTAGTCTACAAGCTCAAATGTAGAGGAGAAGAATCCTTCTCAGATCTGTGACCAAGACCTGCCCTAGGGCTATAGTCTGTCCACTCAAATGGTCACAGGCTATCCATAGAGGCTGCCTTACCCTCAGATGATGAGATGGAATATGTAAACTGTTGCTGCCACCATGGTCTCAGGGCTACAAGCTCAAGCTTCCATGGGCCTTTTAATAAGCTCAAATCCTAAATGCATGTTATAGCCTGAACAAAACTACGGACAAATAGGAAAATAATAGATTAAATGAAAATGAACATTTAAAACACAAATTCCATTGATCTAAATAATCAATAATGAAATTTCTCAAGGCAGCAGCCTTGTGCACAACAGCTCTTCACAAAATCTCAATGTTTAAATGACCTATTACAAAACTAAATGAAACTACACCTAATTGCTTACCAAAGATTTAGCTAGTAAGTGATGGGCTAAGAGAGAAGGAAAATAGAAAAAGAGGTGATCAAACCCAAACCCTAACGCTAATCTGCTTGAGCTCTCAGCCGACAGAGGTTGAAGGAGAGAGTGATTTATAAATTCTAAGTTACAAGCACAACTTATTTACTCAGTCCTACTGCCTTGGTTAAGAGAAGAATAAACCCTAATTTTTCTAACAGATGTGGCACTGTTATAACCCTTGGATTTCTTAGGATGTGTGCCTCGAGATTAGTGCCTCGAGATGCATGCCCTAGACCTAGGGAAATCCCTAAAAGGTCTTTGAGTTAAGGTTGAGAAGTGGAGAGCCTGAGCTTTGCAAGACTGGCTTCTGAACATTACTTCTGTAGCGCATTTGGTTTATGCTTTTTAATTCCTTTGCGCAACTTGCAAAGTCCTCGCGAGGTAGAATTTGGCTTTGAATGCTGCTGTCTCGCGTGGAAGGACTTTTGATGATCACGTAGCTGATCTGTCTTTGAATGCACTCGCGCAGAAGGACTTGTAGTTCTTAGCTTGCTCACACAGTATGGCTTCAAAATCTTTTGTCATGAGGTACTCGTGCAGATGCTTTCACATCTTGCTCGGTACAGGGTTAAGCTTTCCAACTGTGCGAGAGAACTTCTGGGAGTCTCTCTCTTCCAAAGCCACATGAGAACTTCGTGAGGTTGTGGCTGTTGTTCGCACAATTTGGTCTCGCGAGGTAATGCGTGCGGCTACTTGGAAGTTTGATCCTCGTGAGAGGTTCGCAAGATGTATTCCTGGAGGCTTAGTGCATGACTACTTCGCAAGCTCTTTTATGTGTTGATTGCAGCTTAAGTGCGTGGCTGCTGCACGAGAGGCTATTTTGGGATAATCCCCTCACTGAGCTGCACGACTGCTTCACGAGCTCTAGTGCGCTACTGTCTTAGCTGCGCGAGGGCGCTTTGCTGCTAAATTTGAATAGCACGAGGTAGCACCTCAACTGTGCGAGATAAGTCTTTCCTTCCTCTGTGGCTATGCACATGCTTTTGTTGCAGCTTCCTCCACTCTCATCTATGCTTGGTTCATCTGTTGGACTTTCTTGGTCCCTCATGACATGCAAAAATAGTCACTATGGTGTTCCATCATTCTATGGCTCAGCTGTCATCTTTCGCTTGAATTCTCTCTCTTCTTGGCACCAAAGATATGGACTTTGTGTTAAGCTGCACAATTTATTACAAACTACAAAACACACTTAAACAATAGTTATTAGTCTGCTTCATGGTCTAGCAAGGGTTAGTTTAAGAGGTGAAAAGTGGTACTTTTCAGTGAATAACATACCCCCAAACCTAATCTTTGTTAGTCCTGAGCAAAGTAAAATTTAAATAGTTACTCTAAGAATGTAAATGCCACTTTTGTAGGGAGCATGGATGCATTTAACTTATGCATCAAGCCTTTTAAACCCCTAGGTGATCCCTAGTGGAGGAGTGAAGTCTCCTGAGGGTTTTCAGTGAGGGTACCCACAAACTTCTCAATGAAATAGTTAATAAAAGTGTAGCATAGTGGTTAATCAGTTTGAAATAAATACAGTCCATTCCACCCTTACTATGTCAAAATTAAAGGAGTTCCAAAGTAGTGTATGCAAACAACTTAACACCTCAGTCATGCATGCTCATCACATTCAATCAGTTGGCACCAAGAAAATAATATGTGCAAAACAGTATTGAGCTTACCAGTACATCAAAATTAAGGTTCAAATAATGCCCCAATGATTTCAATCTCAGACCCAATGCTTACCAGGACTGTTTCTCACAAATGAATTTAAGGGTGCACCATTTCACAAAAGTTCAAGAGTAGTTACATACCCCAAATGGGTTTGCAAGCATGAGCTTAGGCAGTGCTACTAATTTCTAAAATCATATAGTACTCTCACCATAGATTAGACATTCACATGATAGTTCATTTGACTTTGGATCAACAAGGGCTTTTCATGGGTTGTAATGTGTCATATTAGGGTGGATTGTAAAGAATAAAAGGGGTAAAGAGGGATTTAAAATTGAAAATTCGGCACAGGTAAGAGATGATTCATGACTTTACCTTCTTCATTTCAGCACAACCCCATCCTCTTTTAAAATTTCATAGCTAAAGTGGCCAACTTCTTCTCTTCTTTTTAACATTTTCAATGAAATTCTTCTTTTGACTTCTCTCTCATTTCTCTTCCCCTTTTGTTTTTGGTTTCTTGTATTGATATTTTTTTTTTATGATGGTTGCCACACATCTACAACTGCTACACCGTTATTTATAGATTTCCTCCTCTCTTCTTCACCTTTCACTAAATGTTAAACTTTACTCACCTATCTTTAACATCCTCTGCATTATCTTCTGAATTTTCAGAGTGAGGGTAGGGCTGTATCAGGTTAAGAGATTCAGGTTCAAGTACTTTGGTGTTTGTTGAAGAGAAATTGGGCTTTAAGGCTCAAAATGTGTATGCACAAGGGTAGTTTTACAGGTTTGATCTTTTAGGCTCAAACTGTCCAAATGATGTCCTTGATTCTTTTCTTAATGGCATGATTACTGTCAAACAACTTCAACTTGGGGTGTCTAACTTCTAGTGAAATGGGTTTGACTCAGTCAATCCTTAGAACGTAAAATATTGCCCAAGACAATCCTAAAAAAGAAAAAATTTTACAGGCTCAAAGCTCACTGGGTAGTCTTCAATTGAACTCAAAGGGGTATACTTTCACCTGTTTCTCTCCTTATTGGTTCACTAGCTACTGCTTATAAAAAAATTTCTTGATGTTCACCTCATAGAAGTATTGATTTTCAAATGATTTTAGTATTAAAAAGGTCTGCACAGTGTTTAAATTTCCTCACTTTCAATATTGCTTAGGTGAAGTTCATTCTATTCATTTCTCACTTAGCTAAGACTGTTGCACTTAGGTTAACTATATCATTGGCAATCCTTACCACACCCCCAAACCTATGAGGAGCGGTGTCCTCACTGATTCAAAGATAAAAGGGCATGTGCAGCAGGGATCATATACAAAATTAGATAGAAAATAAAGGAAGTAAAAGCATGGAAGAAAGCACACACAAACAACTAAAACAGGCAAACTAGATATGAAATAGAAAGTAATCAAGCAAAACATAATAAAAAGGCAATTGCATTTATACACAAATATTTGTACAATGAAAGGGAAAAGAACTACACAAAAATTATGCAAAGACATCCTAACTAACTACAGGTGCATATCTAGACATCCTAATTATCTGTTGGTTTAGTCTTGACTTGGGGTCCTTTTCCTTTTTCTTCAGTAGTAGCAGGAGAAGTAGCAGGAGGGGGAGGCTCAGCTGCCTGTGGAGGAGCTGTGCCAGTTAATTGAGCAAGTCTCCTTTCAAGTATTTCTGCTTTGGTTTCAACAAGCCGAGTACTTATTTCAAAGAGCTCCTTGGTGGCCTTTGCGACATTTTTTGAGGCAGCTAATCTTTTCTCTAGGGCATCTACTCTCATCTTCTCCGTTGCTACAATATGCTTTATAGCTTCATATTGGATCAAAATTCTACCCCATCCCTTTGATATAGCTAGCAGGTGTACTCTGCGATCCAACTCCATTCGATTTATCCTCTCTTCATAGGGCTGTCTGATTGAAGTTCTGATGGTAGCCATGCCTTTAATGACATCATTCTTCAGGTATGGGTTCTCTTGCATGGCATGTAGGAGAGTGGAGTATGGAGGTATGGAGAAGGATGAGGCATGTAGGATTGGCTACTGATCACTCAAGGAAGGGCTAACCAGTAAGAAAGAGGGGATGGATGATGTGAATATGGAGGGTAAAGGGTGATGGAGTGCTGGTTCAGGCTCAAGGTCTGTTTGGGTTGGTGTTGAGGAGGTGGATATTAAGTCCTCCACATATGTTGCAACATCAGAGGTTCCTACAACAGGTGGGATATCAGGTGGGGGGATAATGGGCAACTGGATAGGGATAGGTTAGGGTTCTGGTTCAGGTTTAGGTTCATTTTGTGTAGAGGCATTAGTCAATGTAGTTGGAGGGATAATGGGATCTGGATCAATGGGTGTAATGGTAGGTGTGGTGATAGCTGAGGTTATGGGTTGGGGAGAAGGAGGTGGGGTAGGTAAATGGATGGTTATTGGGATAGGTAGTTGTTATGATGTTGGGGTTAAAAGTGACAAGGAGGGTTAGATGGATTCTATGCTGGTTTGAATTGAGGCATGGTTCGGGAGGGTAGAGTTCATGGCATGCAGGTTGGCATCAATGGATGATTGGGTTTGTCTAAGGGTTCAAAGAACTCAGATGGCAAAAGTATGGAGGTTCCAATGGGTTGGGGGGTGTAGTGGGGAGCTATGTGGGATTTCATTGGTGTAAGTCTCAGGCTCTAAGACTTGGGTTGTTGAGGTTGGTGGTAGGCCAATGGTTGGGTCTGGTATGGATGTGGTTTCAGGAATTGGGATAGTTTGGGATATATAGGTGGGTTGGGACTCTATGTGGGCTTTTGTAAATTTTCTTTTCTTTGTATAGGTAGTCTTCACAGGTGGGCTAGGGTGAGCTGGGTAAGTGGGAAAGGGTACAGGTATGGGTAATGAAGTTATGGTGGCTGTAGGTATGGGGGCTAATGAAGGTTGTGAGTTTGGGTTGAGGGGATAATGGCTGGCGTGTGAGGTGAAGGGGTGGCTGATAAGGTAATGGCTTCAGATGTGGAAGTGGTGCTAGCTGGCATACTTGAATGGGCTGTCTAACATAGGGCAGCAGAGGGTGGAGCCACAAAGGCAACAACAGCAGCAACATCAGAGGTTGGTAGTACATTTGCCTTATTCTTCTTCTTCTCAATGAGAGTGTCACTGATCTCCCATTGTTTCTTCCCACAATTTATGGGATTCAGGGAAATGGTTTCTTCATTCATTTGAAATGGGTATCTGCCCAGCTTCAATAAGGTTGTAATGAGCCTATAGTGTGGAAGGGAATTGGGTTTCTTCTTGATTTTCACCTTCTCAACAATGTCTGTCATCCCTTCAAAAATTAACTTGGCAGCATCCATGTAGTGGTTCTTGTGAAAGGAGAAGAGTGCACAGCAATAGGAGACCTCCTCTCCTGCTCATGTCCAGAGTAATATACATTTTTCCTTAGCACCCCATCCATAAATCTGAGGTGGGAGTATATATCTCTCTTCCTGATTGATGCCTGTTGAGAACTGGAAAATACCATTTTTCACCCCTCAACCTGAGTCTTGATAGACCTTTGAGAGAACTAAATAAGTGTTCTAAGTGCTTGTGTTTCAGCTAACA
Source organism: Chloranthus sessilifolius (assembly GCA_021018995.1). NCBI lineage: Eukaryota > Viridiplantae > Streptophyta > Magnoliopsida > Chloranthales > Chloranthaceae > Chloranthus > Chloranthus sessilifolius. The sequence continues at coordinate 745,116 of JAJIZI010000018.1, forward strand.
ATAAAGACAGGCTTAACCATAAAAGCAGCTTAAAAGTGCCGAAAAGATGATAATCCATGTCGATCCAAAGGAAGAAAGAGAAGGGACAACCTCACTAGCCGTTAAAAGGTCTGAACTGAAGAGGCAAAGACCTGGTCTCAACCCAAAAAAGAAGTATGGAGCAATTCGAACAGAAAAATGCACTACAGAGTACTTTTCGCAAAGAACCTGAACTATTCGAAAAGAACCTGAACTCTGCGAAAAGAACTAAAAACTCCAGGCTTAGCTTTCGAAGAGCACCTGAACTCTTCGAAGAGATAATTGACCTTTTCGAAAAGAAGAGAACTCCATTCGAACAGAACCAGAACATTGCGAAAAGAGCTTCAGGAGTTACAACACCTTGCGAAAAGTCCCCTAAACTATGCGAAAAGGTATTTTGGAGATTCCCAACTTTTGCAAGGGCAATTCAGTAATCTTTTTCACGGGCCCCAATGCATTTAAAAACCTAGGGACATTCCAGAAGATTCTAAGCATGAAGCGAAGGCATATTCCGCCCCATGTGAGCACCTAGAGATGAAATAACTTGGCGGGAACTTGTAGAAACTCTAACAAACTTTCAAAATGCATAACAAAATTAATGCTTTTGTCACCTGATTGGCTGAACTAGATCGACCAATTCTGATTGGCCAGAACAGATCTGGATCCTTGTGCTCGACTACCATTGGTCGATACAGATCTGAGCACTTCTGATTGGTTGATACACATCTGAGCTGGACTTAGGGAAAACTATAAATAGATGAACCATTTGCCCAATTTGGGCATCCAGATTTTGAGTTTCATTCCTATTCCCCCATTTCCAAACCAGATAGTGTGTCTGAAATCCCTGTAATAACCTCACTTTTACTTGCAATTGAGAGCTGTGAGATACTTCTGTAATTCAAAAGAGAGTTGTATTCAAGACTACAAATCTGAGAGTTGTTTAAGCTGTGCTCTGTAATTGTAATGGTGAATTTGAAAAGGTTGTCAGAAAAGTACATTCTCAATTGGACTCATGTTAAGGGTTCCCTCTGATCTCCTTATTGCATTAGACTCCTTTAGATTTACTGTTTTTCATGCAATTTCCCTTGATTAATTAATCCAGTGAGAATTAGTATTTGTAACCTAATCTCTCACGGCATTTGTAGTGATGCTTCCCATTCTAAATTAAGGCTTTGGACTTAAGACTATTGGATGGTCTGTGGCCATTGAAGTGGACAGACCATAGCCATAAGCCTAAACCTAATCCTTGAGTTAGATTTTTTTCTCTTACATCTGTGCTTGTAGCTAGATGAAGATTGGATCATCTCTCAGTTGGTTTGCAGTTATTCTCATTGTATTTCAAGGACCAAATCAAAGTTAGATATTATTTCTCCATTTTTTATAAGTTTACATCAAAATTCCCCAACTCATATTTGGATCATTTAGTTTAACTTTTACTTTTATCATTTAGTTAATGTGACAAATTCAACCTCCCATCATATGTGCTTTCTAGATAGGATAAGAGGCCAGATCTGGTAGCTCAGATCTGAAGGTTTATCTTGCATTTTAAACAAATTCTCTGTGGACGATCTTTTACTCACTTACATTTAAAACTTGCTACAATTGGCCCTGATCTTGCAGGCTAATTCACTTCTCTTTGTGTTGATATTTCTTTACTCTTTTTAATATTCTAGATTCATTATAACTTAGCAGTTGCAAACCTGTTTTCAAAACACAAATAAATCAAGCACACTTAGAATCAAACAACATGTTTTTGGCGCCACTGCCGGGGAATTTGTTCTAAAATAGGTAGACCTAAGTTTTCACTTTTATTTTTATATCAGTACTAAACTATTCTATTGTTTATACCTGTGCAATTATTCATATCCAATTTTTAAAGAAGGGAAACTACTTAAAAAGGAATTCTAAAGGTTTGCTGTGAATAATCAGATTTTTTGTTCTGAGTTGTATGTTTGTAGGAGGACTCTCAGCCCTGAGATTGTCCCACTGAATTTAGAAGTTGAAAGGCTACTACGAATTAAACAAACAACACAGAATTCTGCTACTATGGGTGAGGAACCTCGACTTTTGAGGGATTACTTCGCTCCTGGTGTGTATAATTCTCCCTTTTGCATTCAATTCCCTACTGTTGAAGGAAATTATGAGATCAAATCATCGACCATCCAAATGCTTCCTTCCTTCTATGGGTTGAGTAAGGAAGATCCATACAAACATGTGAATGAATTCTTGGCTCTTTGCACCACATTCAACATAGCTGGACTTGGTCCAGAAGCAACCAAGCTCAGGCTCTTTCTTTTTCATTAAAGGACAAAGCTAGAGCATGGTTGTCTATGTTAGCACCAAATAGTATCACTTCTTGGAATGATTTGCAGTGTCAATTTTTAGCCAAATACTTCCCAATGTCTAAAACAAGCCAATTGAGACAAAGTATCATTTCTTTCTCACAAAACACAACTGAAACTTTCCATGAAGCATGGGAAAGATTTAAGAATTTTTAAGGCAATGTCCTGATCATCAAATTCTCAGATGGCAGCTGGTTCAAAGCTTCTATCAAGGAATTGATCAAAAAGGCAAAAATATGGTGGATGCCTCCTGTGGAGGCACCTACTTGCAAAAAATAGTTGAGGAGGTTTGGGACTTATTTGAAGTAATTGGTGAAAACTCAACTCAACAGGAATCTCTATCAAGAGATATTGAAAATCCTGCTAGGTTGAACAATCAGCAAACCACCAAAGGAAAGATTTATGAGGTGAATGAGTTGGAAAGAAAGATGGACAATTTAACCACAAAGTTTGATAGATTGATGGACTCACTTAAAAATCCAATGGTTGCAAGAGTAGAGGAGGCATGTCTGATATGCCAGTCCCCTACTCATTCAATTGACCAATGTCCTGCTGCACCACAGTTCCCAGATTTAGTGGTGGAACAAGCTCATGCTGCTCAATCATTTGGACAGATGCAGTCAAATGAATATCCATGGAGAGGGCACCCCAATTTGAGGTGGAGCCAAGGGAATTATCAATCACAACAGCAGCAGCAACCAAAGAACCAAATGCCTTTCAAAACTGCACAGCCTTATCAGCAGAATTTTTATGCCAAGCCAAATTTTCAGCAGCCCATTCCACAACAACCTGTGCAGCAATCTGCCCTAGTTCAAATCCCTTCCAGGTCCCCTTCTTTTGAAGATCAAGTCCTAAATTCACTCCAGAATTTAGGATCTTTAACTCAGACTGTGAACTTTCACAGCCAGAGCGTAAAGAAGATTGAAGAAACATTAGGACAGCTTTCAAATACTTTGGCCAAAAGAGAGGAAGGAAAGTTACCCCGCCAACCTTTGAACAATCCCAAAGGACAGTTCATGGTTGGAGAAGCTCCTATTTCACATGAAGAAGTAAAAACTGTCACAACTTTGAGAAGTGGAAGAATTATAAATAACAAAGTGGGTACTGAAGAAGAAAAAAATGAGGAAAATGATAAAGATATGCAGCAAGAGCGATAATGATAGCAAGAAGTGGCGTACGATGTACCTAAAAAAATCAAACAAATGAAAAACAAAAAATTAAAAAAAAATTTGATAATGCTTCCAAAGCTGTAGATGAAGGACTAGTTCCTCATTTGCCATTTCCTCATGCAATGAAATCAGTATCCCCTTTTGATAAAGGGAACACAAAATTAGATGAAATGATGGAGACTTTCAAGCAAGTCAAGATAAATCTACCTTTGCTTGAGGCAATCAAACAAATTCCAGCATATGCAAAATTTTTGAAAGATGTTTGCACTCACAAAAGACAGTCTAGGATACAGTTATCCAGGAAGGTCTTTGCTGTGGAAAGAGTTAATCAGGTGTTGTCCATTGCCACACCTCCTAAACTTCAAGATCCTGGAATCCCCACAATCCCTTGCATTATTGGGGAACATACCATTGAAAAGGCTTTATTAGATCTGGGTGCTACTGTCAACCTACTTCCATATTCTGTATATGAGAAACTAGGTTTGGGAGAATTAAAACCCACTCTTGTGGTGTTACAACTAGCAGACAGATCTGAAAGTAAGCCAGTTGGGATGATTGAAGATGTATTGGTGGGAGTAGATAAATTTTTCTATCCTGCTGATTTTCTAGTTTTGGACATGGAACCTACCAAAAGCAAAACTTCCATACCTGTAATTTTGGGAAGACCATTCCTGGCTACAGCAAATGCTTGCATTCAATGCAGGTCTGGTATTATGGAAGTCTCTTTTGGAAACATGAAGGTAAAATTAAATGTTTATAATGCAGTCACACAGCCTCAATTCAGCTTTGAGGAATGTTTTCATGTTGATCTATTGGATGAATTGGTAGAAGGGACTTTACAACCGTTTCTGCAGTGTGAAGATTTCACCACAGATGCAAAAGATGCTTAGGGAAATTCTGATGAAGAAACAGTTTGTATCTCAAAGTCTGAGGAAGTAAATGTTGTGCAAGGAACTCATAATCAATCAGTAGGTTTCTCTTCTTGGAAACCTACTACTCTTCCCCTTCCACAAACAGCTAAGGTACCCTTGTTACCTTCTTTTCTCCGCCCACCTGATTTAGAACTGAAGCAGCTGCTAGAAAATTTGAAATATGTGTTTTTAAGAGATCATAAATCATTGCCTGAGATTATTTCTTCCTCCCTCACTAAGGAGCAGGAGGAAGAGCTGTTAATTATTTTGAAAGAACATAGAAGGGTAATTGGCTGGACTATTGCTGATTTGGGAGGAATCAGTCCAGCTGTTTGCATGCACAAAATCCATTTGGAAGATGATGCAAAGCCTTCTAGGGAAATGCAAAGGAGGCTGAACCCTCATATGCAAGAAGTGGTCATGAACGAGGTTGTTAAGTTGTTGGATGCAGGGGTCATTTACCCCATTTCAGATTCAGCTTGGGTGGCACCTACACAGGTGGTACCTAAGAAATCTGGGATCACTGTTGTAACCTCAGATTCTGGTGAGCTTATGTCAACCATACAAACAACTGGGTGGAGGGTCTATATTGATTACAGAAAATTAAATTCAATGACCAGAAATGACCATTTTCCTCTCCCATTCATTGATCAGATTTTAGATAAGCAAGCAGGAAAAGCTTATTACTATTTTCTTGATGGTTACTCTGGTTACAACCAGATTCCTGTGTACCCACAAGATCAGGAAAAGACCACATTCACTTGCCCTTTTGGCACTTTTGCCTATAGGAGAATGCCCTTTGGTCTTTGTAATGCCCCTGCTACCTTTCAAAGATGCATGTATTCCATTTTCTCTGATATGATTGACCAATTTATGGAGATTTATGGATGAGTTTTCAATCTACAGAGACAGTTTTTCCCAGTGTTTACATCATCTCAAATTGGTATTACAGAGATGTGAAGAAACCAATCTAATTTTGAGCTAGGAAAAGAGCCATTTCATGGTCACCCAAGGCATTGTCCTTGGCCATGTTGTTTCCCACAAGGGCATTAAGGTGGACAGAGCAAAAATTGATTTAATTGCACATTTACCACCTCCCAAAACTGTTAAGCAAATCAAAAGTTTTCTGGGACATGCTGGATTTTACAGAAGGTTCATTAAGGACTTCAGTAAAATAACCAAGCCACTTTGTCATTTGTTGTGCCAAGATGTCCCTTTTGTTTTCAATAATGAATGCATGAAGGAATTTGAATTCTTAAAAAATTGTTTGATTTCAGCTCCAATATTGCGATCTCAGTTATTCACTACCTTTTGAACTGATGTGTGATGCATCGATTATGCTTTGGGAGCTGTCCTTGGGCAGAGAAAGGAAAAGCCTCATGTCATAGCTTATGCCAGAGATCAATGATTGATGCACAACTCAATTACACAACAATCGAGAAGGAGTCGCAATTGTTTTTGCTTTAGAGAAATTCGTCATATGTCTTGGGTTCACAAATAGTGGTGTTCATGACCACTCGCCTTGAAATATCCTTCATCCTAAGAAGGAGACCAAACCAAGATTAATCAGGTGGATTCTCCTATTACAGGAATTTGATTTACAGATCAAAGATAAAAAGGGGGTGGAGAATGTGGTGGCTGATCACCTGTCTAGAATTTTAACTGCTGAGATTGATAGGCTGCCTGTCAATGAATCTTTCCCTGATGAGCAACTTTTTGCTATAAGTGTACACACTCCTTGGTTTGCAAACATAGTCAACTTTTTAGCTACTGGAAGAATTTCTCAACATTGGAATAAAATGGATAAAGATCTTTTCTTCAAAGGTTAAACATTTCATCTGGGAAGATCCTTATCTGTTTAAGAGTTGTGCAGACCAAATAATAAGAAGATGTGTCCCTGACCAAGAATTTTATAGAATACTTTCTATGTGTCATGAACAGGCCTGTGGAGGTCATTTTAGTGGAAACAAAAGCTACTGCAAAGGTTTTTGCGTGTGGATTTTATTGGCCTACACTTTTCAAAGATGCTCTGCGACTTGTAAGTCTTACTTGAAATTGGGCAGCATTTCCAAGAGAAACTCAATGCCTTTACAGCCTATTTTGGTAGTTGAGTTGTTTGATGTTTGGGGGATAGACTTCATGGGTCCCTTTCCTCCTTCCAATGGGTATAATTTCATTTTAGTAGTTGTGGATTATGTATCCAAATGGATTGAAGCCACAGCCACTAAAACCAATGACCACAAAGTGGTTCTTAAATTTTTAAAGGATCACATTTTTTCCAGGTTTGGTTTTCCCAGAGCTATTATCAGTGATGGGGGAAGCCATTTTTGTAATAAACATTTTGAAACTTTATTGAAAAAATACTCTCTGACTCATAGAGTATCCACTCCGTATCATCCACAAACCAGTGGACAAGTGGAGATTTCCAATAGAGAAATCAAACATATACTGGAAAAGACTGTGAAGAAGGACAGAAAGGATTGGTCCTTTAAGCTGAATGATGCATTGTGGGCATATAGGACAGCCTACAAATCCCCAATTGGCATGTCCCCATTTAGGTTGGTCTATGGCAAAGCATGCCATTTACCAGTGGAGTTAGAATATAAACCCTTTTGGGCCATTAAAACATTGAACATGGATCTAACTATTGCTGGTAATCACAGGAAACTATAACTTGCTGAGTTGGAGGAGCTGAGAATGGATGCATACACAAATTCAAGAGTTTACAAAGAGAAAGTCAAAGCCTTCCATGATAAAAATTTGTTCAGAAAAGAGTTCACAGCTGGCTCTAAGGTATGGTTATTTAACTCAAAACATAAGTTTTTTCCTGGAAAGCTGAGATCCAGATTGGAAGGGCCATATGCTGTCATTCAGGCAGCTCCTTCTGGAGCAGTTGACATCCTAGATCCAAGTAATGGAAGAATCTTGAAAGTAAATGGTCCGAGGCTCAAACCATGCATTGAAAATACCCAGGAGCCTATGCTGCCCATCTATCATCAAGAGCCTCCCCAAATCTGATGGTATACAACTGTACAATATGCTTTTATTTCATAGTTTTTGCTTAGTTTCTTTTTCTTTGTTTTTATTCATGATTTATCTCTTTTCGCATCGTTTAAATATGTGAAAAGTTAAGTCGCAAAGTAAAAATTATCTTTTCGCAAAGTTCAATTTACTTTTCGAAAAGAATCTGGATTTGTAATGAACTGCTCGAAAGCAAGGATTTGCTTTTCGAATAGTTGGTTCTGAAGCTATTTTCTTTTCGAAATGATGTTTCTGAAGCCATTTTCTTTTCGAAAAGATGTTTCTGAAGCTATTAACTTTTTGAATGGTACTGATGCCATTTGCAGTTGTAAAAAGGTCTATTTTGGAACTTTTCAAAAACTTAAAAAGGACTTTGCAAAATTAACTCTGAGCATATTTAAACCCTTTCGAAGTAAGGGTTTCATATTCGAAAGCTTTCTGAGAACGACCTGTTCCACAGAAACCCTATTTCTCTCTTTCCTTGCGTGATTTGAGAATCTAGCTACACTTCTCTTCACCTTTGTTCGATCATTTGAGCTTTCAGAGAAGGATTTTAGCTTCTGGTCTGGGGGATTTCAGCAAGCAAGCAACACGTTCAATCAAAAACCCTAGATCTCGATATTTCTCTGTGCATTCTCTCTATTTATCATTTGAAAATTTTGATTTTGTGTCAGCATCTGTTGTGGGCATTTACATACATAAATTGAGAATGGGAAAAGCTAAAAAATCATTGGCTGCCATGTTCCCAAAATCCTCTGCTAAGAAAGCTAGCAAACCTACCCCAAAGGGAAAAACCAAAACTTCAGCCAAAAGAAAACTATCAATGGATAAAGTGGCTAGGATTGAGAAAGGGAAGAAATTGAGACATGAGGAACCCATCCCTACTGCTGCTAGTCCTGAGCCTGAGCTTCCTCCTCTGCCTATACATTTGGTACTGCCAAATCCATTCATTGAAGCTCAGAAACTAATTCCTGAGCTGATTGTGGACGAAACTTTTTTCGTCAACAAATCGGACTGTCTGCTATCTTTAAGATACATGAGAGATGCCTCACTAAGCAATATCCTTACCCCTCTGCCAGAGAAAATTTACCCGCGAATGGTGAAGTTATGGTACCAAAACCTGGTAAAAGTCACTGAAAAAGATGCTGATGTCCCTACCCTGGTTATCTTTATTGATGATTGCGATCTAACTGTCACATATGAAGACATAGGGAATGCTTTGGGGATACCCTTCCAATTTGATCCTTCTGGTCCATTGGCTGCACCAGAAGCAGCCTCCTTTAGAGAAATGGCTGCACATTTAACCCAAGGAATTGTTGGCACTGGACAGTCCATAATGAGGAGAGACCTAGCACCCCAATTTTTATTGATGGATTCCATTTTGAGGGGAAGTTTTTATGTCACCGGGCACAGCCAAGAGAGGAGAACACCAATTCTAGAGGCTCTCTTTCATTTTTCTAAGGGCAGTTTTTCAATGCCCCTATGTTAATTTTTGAAGTCATGGCTGATATTAGTGCCAAGTTGAAAAAGGAGCAGAAATTAGTTGGACTCCCATTTGGTAGATTGATCACAGCCCTCCTCAGAGCCAAGTTTGACATTGATGACCAGGAGCCATTTGAAGTCATAGCCCCTCACAATTTTGGGAAAAAGGCTTGGACTACAAGCCAAGCCATGCTGAAAAGACAGAGAGGAAGGTGAACTTGCACCTGCACCTTCAGCTGTTAATGAACCTGCCCCTGCAGCTCCCTTAGAACCGGTTTTGCCAGATCCTGAGATGACCAACTCTTTAGCTGCACCAATTTTTGAAGCGACTCGCAGACCTGTGGTGACCAGCTTTCTTTAATTGCACCCATTCTTGAAGAAACTATCCTTCCCATGGTGACCACCAATTCTTGAGGAAGTTGGCCTTTTACCCTCCTCACCTAGTCCAGCTCCTGCCACTTCACCTATCCCAGCTGTCCCATCTCCCATACCCACCATTATCCCAATTGCAGATTCCCCCTCTACACCAACCACTCCAACCATACTCACACCACCAATTTCTCCTACCAATGTCGAAGTTTTGGCTGCAGACTTTATTACCCAATCTCCCTGCACTCCTCTGCTCCAAAGCCCCTCAAGTTCACCTGCTCATTCAGCCCACACACCTGAAGTATCCCATACACCTGAACCTGAGCCTTTTACTACGGAGGCTTATTCCTCATTAATGGGATCTATTTTTGAAAATGTGGGGCTTGAACTTGTCCCTATACCTGACCCTCATCATTTCACTCACTTACCTACTTCTCCCTTTACAGCCATTTCACCCATTGCACCTCCACCATCCATTTCAGTTTTACCAGTCCCTGCTATACACACCTCCCCCACACCTGCATCTATTAACCAAATACTTGCCTTCCTCCAATCCATCCAACCCCAACTACAAATCAACACAGATAACCAGTCTGTGACCAATGACCTTCTCCAAACCATAGCCTCCACATCCCACACAATTACTATTACCACTGTACCTACTGTTGATGCCCATGCTACCCAAACTGAACCGGAGGTAGTATTGGTTGATCTACCCACCCCCACCACCACTGCCCATGCTACCCAAACTGAACCTGAAGTACCTCTGGTTGAGTCCCCTTCACCACTCCTCACTTTCTTTGATCAAGCCACTCAGACCGACCCTGAAGTCATCCTTCTGGACACTTCTTCTCCCACTCCCAGAGCTGGGATACCTTTTGTCCCCTACCATTCCATTCCCCTTCCCAGATTTGCCACCCTCAGAAGAGCCATGGAAGAAAATCCATATATTTGTAGAGATGTTCTCAAGGGGTTAGCTGATTTACAAGCCTACATTAGAACCCCTTATGAAAACCAGATTCGGAAATTGGAGTTATTCATGAAATTTGAGAGAGAGAAAATGAAGGACCTGCTGGGTCAAACTTTTCAGATGGTTCGGAGTGAGCAGCACAAGGTGACCATGTTGCAAGCACAGCTTGACCAGGAAAAACTGAAGACCACTAGACTTGGAAAGTACATTGGCCTCACCAAAAAGATCAAATCAGAGGAATACACTGAGCTGCAAAACACAATCCAGGAGAAAGCTAAATCAAGTTCAGACTCCAATACTGATTCTAGTTCTGACTCTGATAGTGACTCCAGTTCTGATCCCATTGAACCAACTTATGATACAGATTTTGACCCCAGTTATTAAATCACTTTGTACTTATCTGTGTTATGAGTTTGTAATATAAAATTCTGGTTTTTCTTGTGAAATTACTGTGCATTTCTGTTCTTTCTTCTTGTCATTATGATTTTTTTTTCCTGATTGTTCTTTTCTTTGCTTTGGACCTGTGTGGACCCTGCTCCCCTTTGGTTTGGGGGTGTGACAGAAATGTCAATAATCAATAATTGAGTTAACATCAGTACAGCTTATGATCAGTGGAATTTTTGAAAATGAAGTAATTTCACACCTGCTGTTTTGAAAAAAATGAAGAAATTAAAAACTTTTTGAAATTAATTTCTAGTGTAATTCTAATACTTTCATGAAATGAATGTCAGGAAATTTCCAAAAGAAAATTGATGTTTTAGTAAACTTAAAAAGAGGGAAAACAGTGATGATACACCTTAGGAATTTGATAAAAAAACACACCCAGTGAGGTTTGGGCCTGAAATGTATACTTTGGAGGTATGAATTGGCAATTTTTTCTGCTTTTGGGACTGATTGAACCTGTTTACTTGCACTAGAAGTTACACATATCCAAATTGAAATAATTTGACAGCACTCGTGATATTAAGACATGATGTAAGGCCTCCTTTTGGACAGTTTGAACCTTACAAAGCCCCACCTTTTGAAACTGCCCTTGATACACACCATTTGAGCTTTACAAATCTAAGATTTCTTTGAAACCTCATCTAATAACCTCATCAACTTCATTTAGCCTAACCCTCACTCTGAGAAGTCAAACGATAAAGGGAAAGAAGCTGAAGAAAGGAGAATTGAGTAACAGTTTGACAACAAAAGAAGAATAAAAATTGAAGGCAATGTTGTACCAGCAGAAGAAATGTGGAATTTCAGTCAATGCTAATTTGAAAAAAAAAAAAAAAAAGAGAAAAAGATGGCCACTTTGGCTCTAGAAATTCAAAGAAGAAGATGAAAATATGCTGAATTAAAGAAGGTTTGTGTATCACCTACTTACCTTGACTGACTTCTCAATTTTTGAACACCATTCCACCCCTTTATTCTTGATAAATTTCACCCATAAGCCAGATTACAACCCAAGTAAAGTCCTTACTGATCAATGATGGATTGAGTTGTCACATGGAGATGAGAATTTGTGTAATCTATGGTGAAAAGAGCAGCGATTTCAGAACTAAAAAGCAATGCCTATGCTCATGCTTACAGTCCTATTTGAGGGCTGTAACTGCTCTTGAGCCGTGTGAAATAGTACAACCCTCTTACTTGCATGTTGAGTGAAAATCCTGGAGAAAGTTGGGTTTGAAATCAATTCATTGGGGTAACATCAAAGCTGGATTCTTAAATAGAGGGAAAGCTGTTCATTCATTTTTCTTGTAAATAACTTTTGACATAAATTGACTGAATGGTAACAAGAATTACAGCAGAATGTTAGTTTTGAACTGATGTTTTTCTTGAAAATCTTCTTACAACATGACTGATGCAGGTATGAATAATCTGATTGGATGAAAGTTTGCAGTAACAGAACTGCAGTGATCTTAGCTGATTTATTGAAGAAGTTTGTGGGTACCTTCACTGAAAACCCTCAGGAGACTTCACTCCTCCACTAGGGATCACCTTGGGGTTTAAAAGGCTTGTTGCATATGCTAAATGCAACTGTGCTCCCTACAAAAGTGGTTGTTTACTTTGTTTTTAATTTTGTCTTTGCTCAGGGACTAGCAAAGCTTAGGTTTGGGGGTGTGTTGAGAACTGGAAAATACCATTTTTCACCCCTCAACCTTTGTCTTGATAGACCTTTGAGAGAACTAAATAAGTGTTCTAAGTGCTTGTGTTTCAGCTAACAAAAAAGACAGGCTTAACCATAAAAGCAGCTTAAAAGTGCCAAAAAGATGATAATCCATGTCGATCCAAAGGACGAAAGAGAAGGGACAACCTCACTAGATGTTAAAAGGTCTGAACTGAAGAGGCAAAGACCTGGTCTCAAGCCAGAAAAGAAGTATGGAGAAATTCGAACAGAAAAATGCACTACAGAGTACTTTTTACAAAGAACCTGAACTGTTTGAAAAGAACCTGAACTCTGCGAAAAGAACTAAAAACTCCAGGCTTAGCTTTCGAAGAGCACTTGAACTCTTCGAAGAGATGATTGACCTTTTCGAAAAGAAGAGAACTCCATTTGAACAGAACCAGAACATTGCGAAAAGCGGTTCAGGAGTTACAACACCTTGCGAAAAGTCCCCTAAACTATGCGAAAAGGTATTATGGAGATTCCTAGCTTTTGCAAGGGCAATTCAGTAATCTTTTTCACGTGTCCCAATGCATTTAAAAACCTAGGGACATTCCAAAAGATTCTAAGCATGAAGCGAAGGCATATTCTGCCCCATGTGAGCACCCAGAGATTAAATAACTTGGCAGGAACTTGTAGAAACTCTAACAAACTTTCAAAATGCATAACAGAATTGATGCTTTTGTCACCTGATTAGCAGAACCAGATCGAGCAATCTGATTGGCCAGAACAGATCTGGATCCTTGTGCTCGACTACCATTGGTCGATACAGATCTGAGCACTTCTGATTGGTTGATACACATCTGAGCTGGACTTAGGAAAAACTATAAATAGACGAACCATTTGCCCAATTTGGGCATCCAGATTTTGAGTTTCATTCCTATTCCCCCATTTCCAAACCAGATAGTGTGTCTGAAATCCCTGTAATAGCCTCACTTTTACTTGCAATTGAGAATTGTGAGATACTTCTGTAATTCAAAAGAGAGTTGTATTCAAGACTATAAATCTGAGAGCTATTTAAGCAGTGCTCTGTAATTGTAATGGTGAATTTGAAAAGGTTATTGTAAACTGTACATTCTCAATTGGACTCATGTTATGGGTTCCCTCTGATCTCCTTATTGCATTAGACTCCTTTAGATTTACTATTTTTCATGCAATTTCCCTTGATTCATTAATGCTGTGAGAATTAGTGTTTGTAACCTAATCTCTCACGGCATTTGTAGTGATGCTTCCCGTTCTAAATTAAGGCTTTGGATTTAAGACTATTGGATGGTCTGTGGCCATTGAAGTGGACAGACCATAGCCATAAGCCTAAACCTAATCCTTGAGTTAGATTTATTTCTCTTACATCTGTGCTTGTAGCCAGATGAAGATTGGATCATCTCTCAGTTGATTTGCAGTCATTCTCATTGTATTTCAAGGACCAAATCAAAGTTAGATATTATTTCTCCATTTTTTATAAGTTTACATCAAAATTCCCCAACTCAGATCTGAATCATTTAGTTTAACTTTTACTTTTATCATTTAGTTAATGTGACAAATTCAATCTCCCATCTTATGTGCTTTCTAGATAGGATAAGAGGCCAGATCTGGTAGCTCAGATCTGGAGGTTTATCTTGCATTTTAAACCAATTCTCTGTGGAAGATCTTTTACTCACTTACATTTAAAACTTGCTACAATTGGCCCTGATCTTGCAGGCTAATTCACTTCTCTCTGTACTGATATTTCTTTACTCTTTTTAATATTCTAGATTCATTATAACTTAGCAGTTGCAAACCTGTTTTCAAAACACAAATAAATCAAGCACACTTAGAATCAAACAACAATGCCCCTGATGCAGTGACCCCTCCAGTCAGCTTCTTAGAAATTTTTGCAATGGTGGCTCTCAATGGGGGACCCAAACCACACACAGGGTTGTACTGGGCAGGTATCCCAAGTATTCTAGTAATGGCAACCTAATTGAACAACATCTCAAATTTGTCTATGAGCACCAGCAATGCTGGGTTCCCATCATCCCCAGTCTTGACTCTGATATTTTGGTTGAACAATTACACTAGTCTAGGGAAGACTAGTTGCATTGGGGGCCTCAGCAAGGGAAGTAGATTGGCTTTGGTTAGGTATTCTATGGAGGCAGCTATCTCAGATATCTCCTCAAAGAATGCTTTATCAAAAATTGCCTCAGCCTCTAGCTTAATTGCTGTAACAATTTCAGAGGGGACCTTGAGGTATTCATTATCTTCTTCCTCTTCATCTTCAGGGACCTCAGGGGTTACTTCCTTGCCCTTTTTCTATTTCTTCTATGGTTTATCAGAGCTTTTGGCATGTGGGGGCTATCTGGCCCTCTTCTTAGGAGAAGATTTCTTTTTGGCACCTTGGGCATCAGAGGCCACGCCCTTTCCTTTCTTCCCAGTGTGTTCAATTTTGGGCTCAACCACCTGGGTTGGCACCTCAGGAGGTCTCCACTGTGGAGGCCTTTGTAATGCTTATAGATTTTCTAGTGGCCACAAGACTCCCAATAGGTGGTGGGGTTACTAAAGCAGACGAGGTATCTGTGAATTTTGAACCCATGGCCATTGCTATTCTATTTCTTCCAATTAGGACTTGAGACTCCAAATAGATGTAATGCACACTTCAAAA
This sequence comes from Chloranthus sessilifolius, assembly GCA_021018995.1. Taxonomy (NCBI): domain Eukaryota; kingdom Viridiplantae; phylum Streptophyta; class Magnoliopsida; order Chloranthales; family Chloranthaceae; genus Chloranthus; species Chloranthus sessilifolius. The sequence goes on from JAJIZI010000018.1 coordinate 760,185, forward strand.
ATAAAATAGAACCCAAATTACTCTCTACTTACTCTAAATTAATGTCCAATTAAATTAACCGAAAGAGCGTGAGAAATCTTACCAAATGATAGCTAGGGTTTCACCTTACACATTGCATAGATGTTCAAATCCCCGCAAACCTAGCCCAAAGTGACCAGGAGGTGATGAGGACTAAAATGGTATGAGGAAACTAGCTGAAGTGAAGTGGAATGGGTTGTATAGATGAAGGGGCAAAAGAGGGAGCTCGAAAGTGCGTAGTGAAAGCTAGGTCAAAAAAGTATAATGGATGAAATGGTGAAAATCGTTGGGTTTATAGGGCTGAACCCATGCTTCGTGCAGCTATCGCCAGGTTCTCGTGAAGTACAATTCACACACAGTTCATAGCTAACATCGCAAGAAGTGCTATCGCGGACCAGAAAAGAGCCTCACGAGAACAGATTTAGAAGATTTATGTGCCTCACGAGGTACTTCGCAGAGTTGAATTTGAACCATAGCGAGTGAAACAGTTTCTCATCTCTCGCGTAGCTTAGCATGTGATCTTCGCGAGGAACATCCATTTGGAATATCAAGGACCCCGCGAGGTAGTTAATGGTGTGGCCTTCATAATGTTAGCTCGTGAGGCTCTCGTGCAATAAAAAAATGTGAATTCCATTTTTTCGCACAGTTCCCCGTTGCTGACAGGATAGAGCCACGTGAGACTCAATGTTAGGCTTCAGCCAGTACCTTTTTCTCATGAAGCTCTCGTACAGTATAAAATATCCATCAAAACTCCGTAAGAAAGCTTCAAGTGGCATGCGAGCTTGAAATTTTGGCCATTTAGCCCTATGAGAAAGCAACACTTCTTTCACTTTGTGCCCTGGCTTGTGCATGTACAATGTCATGCACCAATTAAGTGTGCATCAGCACCAACTCCTCGACATTGACTCCATTTCATCAGGACAATTAAGTTACCCTTTATCAACATTGAAACATCACAAATTCAGAATTTCAAAGAAAATTTTTCAGATCAAATTCATGACATGTATTGTGAGAGCATCTCAACCATCACCAACAGACTTGAACATTAAATCCAGATGACATATATGCAATGTACTCAAAACAAAACAGGACAAAAGAAAATCAAACACACAAGCAAAGCATTATCACAAAAGCAGTAATTAAAAATTTTCTAAGCAACATAAAACAAAATACATAATCAATATATATGGTACACACATTCTTTGGTTCTTCACCACTCACCTTCATTTCTTGTTCACTCTCTATGACCTCCTCAGTTGCCTTGCCCTCCTAAATTAGAATCCACATGGGTAGAGGATGCTTCTCCTATCATGAACTGCTCTTTTGGATTGGCCAATGGTTGACTAGGCAGTCTGCCCTCCTCTCTTTTATTTAAAGTATTACAGATTTGACCCAGCTGGTCCTCCATTTTCTTAATACTTTGCCCATGAGAGTTCACAGTTTGGACTAGGTTCCCCAAATTTTGCAATAAATGCTAGCATTTGCTCTCCAAACGAAGAGGATCTAGGCTGTTGTGAGGGCAAGGCCAACTGATTGAGCTATGGAGCAGGCAAATGAAAATTCTGTCTTGGTGGATATCCTTAGTTAAACTGGTGCTGAGGTCTATATGGAGCTACCAACTGCTGTTGCTGGGGTTGAGGGTATGTATCGTGTCTCCACCTCAAATTTGGGTGGTTTTTCCAGGAGTACCCTGCCTACATCATAATCATCAATTTGTTAACTTTTAAGCTTAGATTGTCTACCTTCCTCTCCAACTCACTTTGCACCTTAACTTCATACATTCCACCTCTAAGGGTGAACTCTTTCACCAACTTAGCTGGGGTCTAGCTGTCATTGCGAGACAGTGACTCCTGCTGTATGGAATTTTCTCCTATAATGCCAAATAGATCCTTAGCCTCATCAGCTATCTTGTGGAGGAAACTAGCACCACAAGATGCATCCACCCTATCCCTACTCTTGGGATTAATTCCTTGGTAAAATACTTGCACTAGTTTCCACTATAGAATTTGGTGGTGGGGGCATTGTTTTAACATCTCCTAAAATCTCTCCCATGCTTCATAAAAATATTTAATTGAGGACTGAGTAAATGACAAAATACTAGTCCTCATCTGGCTGGTCTTATTCATAGGAAAGAATTTAGCCAGAAATTGGCTATGGAGGTCATTCCATGTTTGAATGTTGTTGGCTGGGATCTTAGAAAGCCAGGTGCTGGCTTTGTCCTTTAGGGAAAAAGGAAAAAGCCTCAGTTTGGTAGCAATATTGAAAGTGGTGCGAAGTGCAAAAATTGGTCGATGTGCTTGTAAGGATCTTCCTTATTGAGCCCATGGAAGGGTGACAGCATGTTGATGGTAGAGGACTTGATTTCGTAGTTTCCTTCCACTAAAGGGAATTGTATGCAAAAGGGAGATGTGTAATCCCAATGTGCATTTTACTCCTTCAGGGTCCTTTGCCTCTCAGCCATGACAACTAGTTTAGTTTCAACAGAAGGGTCGTCTGTGGTGTTTCTTGGTCTAAGGACCCTTTTAACCTCAGGATTTGGAGGTCCCAACTCAAGGTTAAGGGACCTTCTTCCAAGCATACACACACAAACTTAGCGAATAAGGAAAATGCTTATAGCACACAAAGAATTTTCAAACTAAATTAACAAATAAAAAGAGTTACACTAAACTAATTACAGGGAATCCAACATTAAAGGACTAAGTTTTAGGGTAAAAGAAGTGCAAACAAAGCTAGCTGAACTCCAGCTGTAGCTCTAGCTTTTCCCTTCTGTTGTTGTCCAATTCCGTAAAAATCCCACAAAGAAATAGTAGCACTTATTATTCTATTTATGGCACAGCTACAAAGAATTTTCTAAACTACAATATAATACAACTCAGGTCTATTAAAAAGATCAATATCCCCGATAGCAGCACCAAAAACTTGTTGGACTACTCCAGGTGTCTAAATGCTGATATTTATTTAAGTGATGAGATGGTAAAATCATAATACAAAGGTGGAGTAAAATGACTATGAAATCAACAACCTAAAGTACACATAGCTTGTAAGATATAGGGCTATTATAGGAAGTTTTGATAAGTAAGAGTTTGCCCTACAGAGAAATTGATCTAGATCCCAAAATGGGCTATAATAGTAGGTGTTGTTGGATTCGTTTCCCTAGTTGCTTTGCTTATTGTGTGGTGGAAATCAATTAAAAACAAAGTAACATAAAAGAATAGATTCAGCACAACTAGAGTAAACTTAGACCTGCAGGATACAGGGCCTATTGTAGCAAGTTTTGATAAGTAAGAGTTTGTCCCACAGAGAAATTGATCTAGAACCCAAAATGGGTTATACTAGTAGGTCTCCGGAACTGGCTACAGATATGACAATCCTAAAGAAAGGGAGTTGGGTGTCACAACTACACTAAATTAATCCTAAAATAGAGAAATAAAATATAGCCCTATCCTGAAGAAAGGGTTAAGAAGATGATGGTGATGGTGTGTACCAAAATAAAATATAAAAATTGGTGAGAAGTAAGCAGGTTAAGTTCTGAGTTAAAGCAATACTGAAACACAGATTTAGTCTGTCTCTGTACTGCTCCTTGCTGAGATGCTATCAAAAGCCTCATCAAGGTAGAAATATCTAGTTTAACCCATGCCATTTGGGGTGCTCTTAAGGCTGTAAGATGTCCACTCAAATGGTCACGGCCTATCCTATAAAGTCTGTCAAATCCCATTAGTTAAACCAGAAATTGCCCATCTAGTCCAGAGGAGTGGACTGATCATTTCTCTAGCCACTGGACCAGATTAAGCCATGAATACTATTACAGCACTATGTAATGCCAATGCTACAAGCTCCCCAGATCTGCGCACAAGTCTCGCTGAAATCCATAGGTATTTCAACCCATAAGATCCTAAGTGCATTGCCAAGGCCAACGGCTCACTGGAGCTAACAAAAGGGATCATGCAACAGGTTGAATAGGGCTTTAGATTCAGCTAGGCATTGCTACAAATGGCCTGCAATGACTCAGCCACAAGCTGCAATTACTATAAAGAGATCACATCTAACATCTAATGTCGGCTAGGTAAAACACAGGACCCAGTTCCTGTACAAACGTCCTCACAAGACTCTTAAAGCTCATGTGGAGGGGAGGGGAACCTTTCTCAAACATGTGGCTGGAGACAACCTTAGGGCTATACTCTATCCACTCAAATGGTCATAGGGTATCCCATTGGTCTGTCCATACCACAGAGGTCTGAGAAAGAGCATTAAGACTGTTGCAACCACCATGGTCCATAGGCTTCCGAGCTCCCCAGATCTCACTATAGATCCAGCATTGCTTTCCATGGGGCTATCAAACAAAGGGAAATCAGATCTACTAGAAACTGAATGGGCTAGTTCCAAATATATGGATCCTATAGATATCTAAAGAAATCATAAGATCTTTAGATTCAATTAGGCATTAAAGTAGCAATCCATTGATAAATACAAAACTTACAATTAATTGTCTCCATGCTGTAGCCTGTACACAACTGCTCATCCAAAATCCTAATATATACAAAACCTATTACAAACTAAAAGAAACTAAACCTAACTGCTTACAGAGGGATTAGCCAGCAAGTGCTGGGCTAAGAGAGAAGAAAAAAGGGAAAAAGCGGTGATCAAACCCTAACCTTAGCCTGCTGGAGCTCTCAGCCGACAGAAGATGCACAGAAGGGTTGAAGATAAAATTAAACTCTAAGTGGAGCTTATATACTCTGTCCATAAGGCCTTGGCTTTGAAGGGATTAACCATAATTTTTTAGTAGACATGGCACTATTATATCTTTTGAATGTTTTGAGACATGTGCCTCAAAATTTACACCTCGAGATGTGTGCCCTAGCCTTGGGAAATTCCTAAAAAGTCCTTGAGTTAAAACTGAGAAGTTGGGACCCCGTGCTTCGTGAGGCTGGCATATGCATTAATTGATTCGCACAGTTGCAGGGCCTTCGCGGAGTAGCTTTTGGTTGGTGGGAAGTGTTCACTCGCATAGTGAATGTTCAGTTAATCAGGTAGTTCCTTTGCGTTGCACTATTGTCGCAGAGATGTTTTAGAGTACCTAGACTTCTCGTGTAGTAGAGCTTCAGAAGTTCTCTCTGTAGCTAGGTGCTCGCACAGTTATGCTCCTGTGCTCGTGTGGTAATTGGTAAGGCTTCAGAGTACGTAAGATTTGTGCAAGGAGAATTCTAGGCGTCTGTTAAGACCTGAAAAGTACCACTTTTCACCCCTTAACTTAACCATTGATTAGACCCTTAGCCATCTAATAAGTTCTTGTTAAGTATTTTATGTAGGTAATAATCAGCAGTGAAACAAGGCCAAGAATCCTGCTAAGGAGCCTGTTTTGGCACCAGAAGTCCCTCAGAAGGATGGACTCTGAATCCATACCTGGAATGAGCCTTGCGCAGTCCAACTGAGCTTCCCAAGACTTTACAACAACTACTCGCGCAGCTCTCACGAAGCTCAAGAGTAGAACACATTGCACAGTCTTACGCAGTTCAAAGCAGACCTCTCTCAACCTCACGTAGTTTGCTCGAGCAGTGAGAGAGAGAGCCGAGACTCCTCGCGCCTGGCCGATGGCGGGATGCAATTATCAGAAGAGAACTCCTCACGCAATTCTAGCGCCATTCAAGAAGAAAGCATCCTCGCAAAGACAGAGCCATCCTCGCAAAGATTAATCAAGACATGAAACCTCGTCAAGTTCTCGCGCTATTCAAATCTGTCCTCACGAATATCAAACTAGCGATCGCGCAGCTACCTCGCGACTGCTTGAACTCCAACCCCGCGACATCTGAGGCATTGATGTCTACTCAACCTCGCGACTGCCTGAAGAGCAAACCAAGGCAACCTCCTGATGGTTGAAGCTTCAATAGCAAATCATCCTCGTGAAGAGCAAGAGATACCACGCGACAAGTCTGGGAAACAATGGCTACCTAGCGAAGCTCTGAACTTCAACTTCCATCTCTTCAGCAGAGGACCTTCTAAGAATTTCTAGCGATTAGGGCACGCACACCCATGCTCAAATCTCTGTGCACGTGCCCCAAGGCATCCAAGGATAACTATTCGGCCACGTGGCATCGTTAAAATTAGGGTTTCCTAAGCCTAATGCGCCGCCACACCACTGCTATATAAACCCATACTTAGCTTAGGTTTAGACATCCTAGAATAGCTAGGAACACATCTCATTTCTTGGAGACTTGATCCAAGATCGTTTTTCTTTTCTTTTTGTAGCTGTAAGTAGTTTTCTTTTTTCTTTTTCCTTCTCCCCATAGTCCAGCGTTTGCTGGCTATGTCTTTGCATGTATTTTGAACTAGTTTAATGGAAGTTCTGTAATTGGATTTTTTTACATTATGGGATTTGTGTTTGAATGTGAGATGCTCTGTGCAAGGCTGCTGCCTTGTGATTCGCCAATGCTTTGACTGGGATTCAAAGCAATGGAGGACTGATTCTAAGGGGCACTCAAATCCAAGTGTCCTGTGTGTCTGGGCTATCATGGTCCTATACAGCCTTAGCCCCACCACAGGACCCACTAGATCTGAAATCCCCATGGGAGCTTGAGCTAGTAGCCATGTGACCATGGTGGTGGCAGCGATATTCTTGTTTTTTCTTGGGCTCCATGAGGAGGATAGCCTCTGGGATAGTCTGTGACCATTCAAGTGGACAGGTTATAGCCTTAGGGTGATTCTAATCCACTGATCCAAGGTGGATCTTTCTTCTTTACACCTGAGCTTGTATAAGCCTGGTGGGAGATTGTATAGAGGCAAACTCCCCTATAATTATATAGATCCGCTATCAGATGTTAGATCTGATCTGGTTATAGAGATTGTAGGCTTCTGACTGGACCATTGTAGCCTCACTCAAGCAATGGACAGCTAGATCGAAGGTTGTCCTCAATCTCTTGTTGGTTCTATGTGTCTGGGCTATCATGGTCCTACACAGCCTTAGCCCCACACATAAAGCTTTAGAGGGTGAGGTTCCCTATGGATTCTTGATCTGGTAGCCTAGATGAAATAGTGCCTATAATGATTAACTTGTTTTGACCCATCCCTGGATTGTGGTTCCCCTATGGGATAGTCTGTGACCATTTGAGTGGACAGGTTATAACCTTAAGGGATTGAATCATGGCAGAGAGATGGGTTGGATCTTTTCTCCTCAGTGGTGATAACGTAGCCATTGGACAGGATTTCTATAACATCAGATCTAAATCTGAGTTACAAAGCTCCTCTGATCTAGGTTCAATAACATACTTCTCACCCTTTTATATTTATTCTCCACACTCCATCCATCCTCTCAACCCTTTCTGTAGTTTAGACATTAGGTTACCTTAGAATACCTAGAATAAGTGACCTTAAACTCCCCTCCTTTTTAGGACTGTCAGATCTGTAGCCAGATATGGAGGGACTACTAGAGATGTCTCCCTTGGAGCTGTAGATCACCTTTCCCTGTGGGACAAACTCTTACTTATCAAAACTTGCCACAATGGACCCTGTATCTTGCAGGGCTAGGATTTCTTAGTTGTGCTGATTCCATCCCCTGTTTTACTCTTTCTTTGATTTTTAAATTACTTTTACCACCAACCAATAAAATAAGCACACACTTAGAATTTCGAACCAACAAGTTTTTGGCATCGTTGCCGGGGACAGATGATCTATTAGTAGACCCTTAGTTTTTGTATTCTTAGTATTCTTTGCAAATGTGAATAATTGATACTGCTGATATAAATTTAAACCTTTCTTGCAGATCTAGACAGCAGCAGTGACGGACAGTTGGAGTGAAATTAGAGCTTAGCTACCTCTATTTGCAAACTCTCTAACTTTTAATACTCTGTCTATCTTTCTTGAAAATTCTCTAGCAGTATCTAGGATAGTTGTAAATGTATTCTTTGAATAACTGTAAGTTAGTTAGATAAATTTGTTAATTGTAAAGTTATTCATTTGCAATATGCCTGCAAGAAGCTTTGCTTGCTGTTGGTATGCTTGTATGCTAGGGAGGAGATCTCTCAGCCCTACTTTAGAGCCTCTTAACCCTGAGTTAGAAAGGGGAAGGAGACTTAGAAGAGACAGGCACACCAAAGGAGAGCCCCCAAGAGAATCTGTGAAAGCAACTATGGCAGTATGAATAACCCTGAACTCTCAAGGAGTTGAATGCTCTGGATGACTATAACTCCCCTTTTAGCATTCAATTCCCTGATGTTCAAGGGAATTATGAAATAAAAACTTCAATCATCCAGATGCTACCCTCTTTCCATGGGCTTAGCAAGGAGGACCCGTACAAGCATATTGACCAGTTCTTGGCCTTGTGCGCCACTTTTAATATCACTAGTTTAGGACCTGAGGCTACTAGGCTCAGACTCTTTCCCTTCTCTCTGAAGGATAGGGCCAGTACCTGGTTGACCACTCTTCCCAACAATAGCATTGCTTCATGGAAAGACCTGCAGACCAAGTTCCTGACCAAGTTCTTCCCTGAGACCAAAACTAGCCAATTGAGGAAAGAGATTCTTGCTTTTGCTCAATCTCCAACTGAGGATTTTAACCAAGCCTGGGATAGGCTTAAAGAAATGCTCAAACAATGCCCCCACCACAAGATCCCAGAGTGGCAGCTTGTACAAAGCATCTACGATGGGATTGATGAGAAAAATAGAGATATGGTCGATGCCTCTTATGGTGGATCCTACATGCACAAGATTGTCGAGGAGGCATGGGAATTGTTTGAGGTGATTAGTGGGTATGCTTTTCAAAAGCCATCCCTGGCAAGAACTAGTCAGGAATCTAAGTCAAAGGTGGGGCCTGCTGCTAGATCAAGAGGAAAAGTTTATGAGGTGTCTAGGAACAATGACCTGCAGCTGCAGATGGCAAACCTCTCTATGAAGTTTGACAAATTACAGACTGTGATGCAACCCAGAAGGGCTGCTCATGTGGTGGAGGCAAGTCTGATATGCCAGTCCCCACAGCACAGTGGAGGAATGTCCATCTCCAGGGTAATTTCCTAAATTAGTTTTGGAACATACTACTGTTGCTCAATCTTATGGCCAGCAACAATCTGGTGGCTACAACAGACAACCATATGGATGCCAGCACCAAAATGCTGGTTACCAATGGAGAGACCACCCAAATCTGAGGTGGAGGCAAGACAACTACATGCTGCCCCAGCAGATGTTGGCTTTACCACAAAGGTCACAGCAGCAGTTCAATCAAGGGAATGCCCCTAGGTCTAACTTCCAGCACCATCAGCAGCCCCATCAGCAACAAAATCAATTGGTCGTACCCCCATCTCAACCCAGAAATACTTCTTTCGAGGACCAGGTCTTGACCTCACTGCAAAACCTGGGTTCCTTGGCCAGGACTGTGAATTCTCATGGTCAGAGCATCAAGAAGATGGAAGAGCAAATTGGGCAACTAGCAAATACCTTAGCCAAAAGAGAAGAGGGAAGGTTGCCACCAACCAAATGGTTAATCCCAAGGGTCAATTTTTGATTGGTGAAGGATTCTCAAGCCCTGAAGGGGATCTTTCATTGAATTGATGTTAAGAACTATGCACTTTGTATGATATATACTTTACAGTTTAGAGGAATGTGTAGTGATCTTGCTGGAGTTTGAGTTTAGTGCTTTATGCCTACTTTTATTCCTGTTCCCCTTGTTTGCTAATTTCAAGTGATTGAATGATGATGGTATTATTTGAATGCTTTTCAAGATGTGTGAATTTAATACTTTGAGAGTATGGGAATCTTTGAATGTTTTATAATGCTTATGGGTGTCCCTGGAAGAGAGCCTGTGAGAGAATCCACCCACAAAATAAAGGTCAAAAAGCTGACTAGTGGGTGTGTGAATTCTGACTCTGTTAAGCCATCGTGAGGTCCTGAAACTTTGGTTTGGTCGCCTCTCACGCAGTTCATAAAGAATTACTTTGCTTTGTTGTCGCGAGTTTTAGATATAGTTGTGTGGGATTCCTCGCGCAGTAAATGGACATCCAATCTCGCGACCCATTCATGCCTATCCAGTGAGCGGATATTTTAAAAGTGCGCCAAGCCTCGCGATATTTAAAATCCCACCCCGCACTGCTTTTCTTTACTGCTTTCTCTTTCCTCTCCTGCCAGCGAAACCCTAGCTCCCACTTCTCTTAATCTATCTCCTCCAGCATCCTGTCTATAGTTCATCAATCACTTTGAAATTCTAGATTTTTGTTCTTAAAGCTTCCATCAACAGTTACCCCCCTGCTAGGAGCTCCTGTGGTCTACCGTGCATCAAATTGAACAGAACCCTAACTTTTAGGGTAAGACTCAACTCTTGATTTTTTCTTTCAAAATTTCAACTGCACACTCACCAAGGAGAATCTTAATGGCTCCTAAAAGTGCACCTGTGAAGAGAGCCAGGGACCAGGCCACCGTGGAGCCTGCCCTTAAGAAAGCCAAGTCCTCTACGACACAATAAAAAGGGAAGCAGGTGGTTCCTGAGGTGGCTGAACAAACACCTGATTACTCTACACCCTCTGAGCTCCTCATTTCCATTCCCTTAGAGCCTAAAGCCATTTTTGATATATCTTTCTTTGAAACTGAGCCGTTGTCAGCACCTGCCATTGAGTTCTTGCGCAAGGCTGGTTTGATCCCCTTGATGAAAATGATTCCTGCACTAGCCTACCCTAGGTTAGTGCAACTCTTTTACCATCACCTTAGGGTCAGACCAGACACACATGGGCAGCCAGGCCTCCTTGTGTTAGTTGACAATTTTGAGATGCTACTCAACCCAGTGTTGATTGCTAAAGTCATGGGCATCCCTGCCATTTTTTATCCCAACTGTGGTTATGGTTCCCCTGTGAGTGCCTCCATTGATACCATTGCACAGGCCATTACCAGAGGTTTGAAGCCCACAAGGGACTTCATTAGAAGAAGAGATTTGGATCCCAAATTGATGTTCATTGATCAAGTGCTGAAGAAGAATATTAATTACTCCGGCCATCAGCAAGAGAGGAGGACACCAATTGCTGATGCTCTCTATTCCTGCTCTTTGGGCCATGAATTTAATGCTGCAAGGTTGATCTTTGAGGCCATTAAGGATATGATGGTGAAGCTCGGGCTGCAAAAGAAGATCCACTCTCCCCTATGGAAGACTCATCACCAAATTACTTCTGAGGGGAGGATACAAGATACCAGTGGGGGAGTTATCTGCTGACCTCACTCCCACCAATTTTGCCAAAAGACAATGGGGGATCAGCAGAAGTCTAATGGATCCACAGAAGAAGAAGAAGAAGGTTGAAGCTCAGGTTGTTTCTGAGCAAGGAGAGGGAACTGCTATGGCAAAGGCCACCCCTGCCCCCACAAAGAATGCTAAAGCCCCTACTGCAAAGAAGGTGGTGTAAGCTTCTATCACCTCTGGTTCTGCAGCAACACCTCCATCCACCACACTTGCCCCTCCATCAGTTTCTCTGCCTATTCCATCTCTCCCTTTCCCTCTCTTATCTCCCTTTCCATTCCACCTCCCACAGTGATTCGTTCCTGGGTGGAAAGTGTTGAACCCCATGACAACACTCCCCCTTCACCCACCTTACCTCAATACACAACCCCAGTATCTCCAGCATCATCTGACCTCAACCCTGGCAGCCCTCCCTTCACAACATACCTTAAAAAGAAAACCTCTCACCCAACCGCTACCGTACCCTTACCTACCCCACCCACCCCTATCACTCCCACAGACACACCACATATTGACTAACCCTTAGTCCAACCCCTCCAAACTACATCTCCACTCCATGATCTTGACTTTAACCTAGCCACCACTTCAGGGTATCAAGCCTTCATCACTACCTTGCTTGACACCCTGCAAACCCATGATATCCCCCTCCCAGATTCTCCACTCCCTTCCCCACATCACTCACCAGACCTTTCATCTTCTCCCCCTGTAACTTTCCATCATGCCCCCACTTCCCCTTTCCAACTTGTTCCCTTCTATCCTCATACTCCACCCCAACCAACCTCAGATACCCTTACCCATATCCTTTCCCTCATACATGACATCCAGACCCAACTCTCCAACACAACACATACCCAAGACCAAATGCAAACTGACATCACCAACATAAAATCCACCCTTCAAACATTGACAAACCCACCCATCTCTACACAACCTCCAACCACCCCCCTCATCCAGCCCCCTTCCACCTCTGACTCCACCCATTGACTTACCTACACCCTTCACCCTCCAAGATACCATACCCCACCACTCCTTTCCCACTCTACCTATCCTTCCCCCACTCATATTACCTCCACCACAATTTACCAACACTTCTACCCAAACAAACTCCATTCCTTTCCCATCCACCTTTCCCATTCAACCCCACATATTTGTAACCCCATCACTTTCATTTCAACCCTTCACCATTCCATTTTCCCCTTACCCAGAACCATCCACCTCCACTGACTATCCTTCATTTACTTTTCCACCCATGCCTTCCATTCCACCCCTTATCCTACCCCCTCCTCAATTCACTGACCATTCAACACAGACTACCCCAGCCACTTCCACCCCTCCTCTCGACTTCATTACTACACCCCCCACTTTTACCCCCCAGGATCAATCACCTTCTACTTCTTTCACTCCATTTCTACCAATCTTATCCAGACACTCCTATTACACCCCTCCCTACTTCACCCTCCTCCATGCCATGAGGGACAATGCCTATATCAAGAGGGATGTTCTCAATGGCATGGCCCAACTTCGACAAGCCATCGAGTACCCCTTGCTATAGAAAATGAGTGACTTGAAGCTTGCTCACAGCGAGCAGCTGAGAGATATTTTCATGGGGTGGGAGGCAATTTTGGAGACACTCAATGCGAACAAGGCTGCGATAACTTACTACAGAATGATTACGAAAATGGAAAAAGCCAATGCAGAAAGGGCGAAAAAGCAAGCCAGGTTGTTTGAAAGGAAACTGAACAATGCTCAGGAGATCAACAAACTCAGTAAGGAGCTTTCAGATACCAATGTCCTGTGGGCTATCAAGAAAATTGAGATTTTAGAACAGAGGGTTGCCTTCCTACTATCCCAACCAATTCAGGCCACCCCTCTCGCCACAGCACCCCCTGAGGCCCCATCTTCTTCCACCCAATCAGGCCCATCTTCTTCCTCTCCCCCTGCCCCTACACCTACACAACCTGTTCCCCCACCTCCTACAGCCCCAACTCTGATACCTCCTCCTGCTCCTACTGAAGCTCCTGCTCCTGTCTCTGTGCCTCCCCCTGTTCCCTCTCCTGTCCCCAAACAAAAATGGACTCCTTCCAAGAAACCTCCCACCTCCAAAAGAGCCACTGCAGCCTAAAAAGGAAAAAGGCTAGCCCCTCCATCCCCACCTCCAAAGGTCACCAGAGCTTCAGCTCAGGATGATCCCCATGGTTGCCTACTTTGCAAAGAGAAATGCAGACAGGCCGCCGCTGCCCTTGGATTGGATCCCACTGCGCTTTTTCCTTCTGACTCAGACTCTGATTCTGCACCACTTATGGATCCCAGTGCTTAGAATCTTGCTGCTACTCCTTCATCAAGCCCTGCTGAACAAACTTATCCTCAGTGAAGGAAGGTAACTGCCAAGAGGACTACTCACCCAACTGCCTCTTTGAAAATTGGAAAAGATAAATCTGCCAAGTCTGAGGAGGCACCACCAATGAGCTAGCTAGTGAAGGGGAAGAGCCCTGCCATTCCTGTAGCAAAGGAACAAGACACGTCTTCTGTGGCTCCCCCAATCCCCTCTTATTCCCCCTCCGACTCAGCAAGGGCAAGCCTCCAAAGGAACGAGCTCAAAAGGTAAAAGCCCCAAAGGAAAATCTCCCACCAAACCCCCCGAGCCACCCACCGACAAAGCTTCTGCGATCCCTCCTGAGCCAAAGACCAGAAAAATGAGGGTCCGGACACCAACCATACCCAAAACGGCGGCCCAACGGAAGGAAGAGAGGGAACGAAAAAAAAAGGAGGAAGAGGCTTACCTTCAAGAACATGCCAAGAAGATGGGTTGGGACAAGTTTTAATCTAGACTCTGATTAGATTGTACCTAGGATTTTTTCTGTTTTTGCAATCTTTTGATTCTGTTTATACATTTCTCATTTTTAATAGATTTTCTTCTTTTGTCATTTCTATTGTGCTTTGTTTGTTGTGTGTTTTGCTCCATGTTCTTTCCCTTACTGTTTGCAAATAATGAACCTGCTGCACACACCTTTGACTCACTGAGGACACTGCTCCTCAAAGGTTTGGGGGTGTGGCAGGCAGACCCTGCCCATGGAATAGTTAACCTAAGTGCAGCAGAGTCATCTGAGTAATATGGAAATGGATCTATGTTCACTTAAGAATTATGACAAATAAGAAATTTAAAATTTTTGCAAACTTTAGACATTGAAAACTTTTAAGATTTCACATTTCCATAATGATAGCACCAAGGAAACTCACTTGTATCAACACTTAGTGAATCATTAGAGAGAGAAAAAGGTGAGGACATACTTAAAAGTTCAAAGGAAGACCACAACCAGTGAGAATTGAGCCTATAATTTTTTGTTTTCTCTCTATCCTTTGAGGAGTGACTAAGGCAATTTCTTCTACTTCTAAGGACTGGCTGAGTCACTGGGCTCACTAGAAGTTAAGCAACTCCAAGTTGAAACAACTGACAGCACTCATGAAACTTAGGAAAGGATTAAGGCTTTCTCTTGGACAGTTTGAGCCTAATAAGACTGACCCTAAAGAAGCTGCCCTTGTCCATACCCCCTTTGTGCTTTAAATCCTAAATTTCTTAAATACGCACCCAAGTACTTGTACCTGAACCTATGAACCTGATTCAGCCTACCCTCACTCTGAGAATTCAGAAGGTAAAGGAGAAAGGGCTGAAGATGGAATAGCTATGGTCAACATTAAGTGAATGGAGAAGAAATACCTCAAATCTGGCAGTATGGTAACTGAGAACATGGTGGCATTTCAGAAAAGCAAAAACAAAAATAAAAAGAAGAAAATTCCATCAAAGAGAAACAAAAACAATAATGAAGAGGAGCAAGAGAGGAGTCAAAGAAGAACTTTCTTTTGAAAAATCGAAATCAAGAAGAGAAACTGATCACTTCAAATCTGAAAATCTCAAAGAAAAAGAAAGGAGCTGAATTCAAGAAGGTGAAGTCATGAACCACCTCCTTCACTTACTGATTTCTCAATTTTGAACCCCTTTTCAATCTTCCATTCTTTTAACCTCACTCCATAAGCCACATTCCAGCCTAGTTAAAAGCCCTTGTGATCCAAAGTTGATTGAGCTGTCATGTGGAGATAAAGAGTTATCCAATCTATGGTGAGGATGTGTCAATGATGTCAGCACCTAAGAGCTATGCCTATGCTCATGCTTACAGACCCATTTGGGGGATGTAACTGCTCTTGAGCCTAAGAGAAAATGAACCCCTCAACAAGACCCTTATGAGAGTATGCCCTGGAAAGTTTTTGGGTCTGAACTTGAATGCATTATGTATGACCTATAACCTAATTTTTAATCTGATGATGAGCTCAGTGCTGGCACACACTTGTGCAATTTTTTGTGGTTGTACACTGATTGGAAATGTTGTGCATTCATGAGAAGTTTATGTTGTTTAAATTATTGTGCAACCAATGGATTAAATTTCTTTTATGTTTACTGATTCAAGAGTAAACTAAGTCTACTCCTTGACTGCTCACTTGATGATATTGCATTTTTGTTAACTGTTTCATTGATTAGTTTGGGGGTGTCTTCACTGAAAACCCTCAGGAGACTTCACTCCTCCACTAGGGATCACCTAGGGGTTTAAAAGGCTCGGTACATATGCTAAATGTATTCGTGTTCCCTACGAAAGTGGCATTTAATTTTTATAGTAGATTTAATGTAGCTTTGCTAAGGGACTAGCAAAGATTAGGTTTGGGGGTGTGTTAAGACCTAAAAAGTACCACTTTTCACCCCTTAACTTAACCTTTGATTAGACCCTTAGCCATCTAATAAGTTCTTGTTAAGTGTTTTATGTAGGTAATAATCAGCAGTGAAATAAGGCTAGGAATCCTGCTAAGGAGCCTATTTTTGCTCCAGAAGTCCCTCAGAAGGATGGACTCTGAATCCAGACCTGGAATGAGCCTCACGCAGTCCAATTGAGCTTCCCAAGACCTTACAACAACTACTCGCCCAGCTCTCGCAAAGCTCAAGAGTAGAACACATCGTGCAGTCTCATGCAGTTCAAAGCAGACCTCTCTCAAACTCACGCAGTTTACTCGGAATCTAGGAGGAGAAAACTTTAGGAGACTCCTCGGCGGTGGATGCAATTATAAGAAGAGAACTCCTCGCGCAGTTCTCGTGCCATTCAATAAGAAAGCATCCTCGCGAAGATGGAGCCATCCTTACGAAGATCAATCAAGACATGAAACCTCGCAAAGATCAACTTAGCGATCGCACAGCTACCCCGCGACATCTGAGGCTTTGATGTCTACTCAACCTCGCGACTACCTGAAGAGCAAACCAAGGCAACATCATGGCAGTTGAAGCTTCAATATCAAATCATCTTCGCGAAGAGCAAGAGCTACCACGCGACAAGTCTGGGAAATAATGGCTACCTAGCGAAGCCCTGAACTTCAACTTCCATCTCTTCAGCAGAGGACCTTCTAGGAATTTCTAGCGATTAGGGCACGCACTCCCATGCTCAAATCACTGTGCATGTGCCCCAAGGCATCTAAGGATAACTATTCGGCCACGTGGCATCATTAAAATTAGGGTTTCCTAAGCCTAATGCACCGCCACACCACTGCTATATAAACCCATACTTAGCTTAGGTTTAGACATCCTGGAATAGCTAGGAACACATCTCATTTCTTGGAGACTTGATCTGAGATCATTTTTCTTTTCTTTTTGTACCTGTATGTAGTTTTCTTTTTTCTTTTTCCTTCTCCCCATAGTCCAGCATTTACTGGCTATGTCTTTGTATGCATTTTGAACTAGTTTAATGGAAGTTCTGTAATAGGATTTTTTTACATTATGGGATTTGTGTTTGAATGTGAGATGCTCTGTGCAAGGCTGCTGCCTTGTATTCCGCCATTGCTTTAGCTGTGATTCAAAGCAATGGAGGACTGATTCTAAGGGCCACTCAGATCCACGTGACCTGTGTGTCTGGGCTATCATGGTCCTATACAGCCTTAGCTCCACCACAGGACCCACTAGATCTGAAATCCCCATGGGAGCTTGAGCTGGTAGCCTTGTGACCATGGTGGTGGCAGCGATATTCTTGTTTTGTCTTGGGCTCCGTGAGGAGGATAGCCTCTGGGATAGTCTGTGACCATTCAAGTGGATAGGTTATAGCCTTAGGGTGATTCTAATCCACTGATCCAAGGTGGATATTTCTTCTTTACACCTGAGCTTGTATAAGCCTGGTGGGAGATTGTACAGAGGCAGACTCCCCTATAATTGTATAGATCCGCTATCAGATGTTAGATCTAATCTGGTTATAGAGATTGTAGGCTTGTGACTGGACCATTGTAGCCTCACTCAAGCAATGGACAACTAGATCGAAGGTTGTACTCAATCTCTTGTTGGTTCTATGTGTCTGGGCTATCATGGTCCTATACAGCCTTAGCCCCACACATAGAGCTTTTGAGGTTGAGGTTCCCTATGGATTCTTGAACTGGTAGCCTGGATGAAATAGTGCCTACAATGATTAACTTGTTTTGACCCATCCCTGGATTGTGGTTCCCCTATGGGATAGTCTGGGACCATTTGAGTGGACAGGTTATAACCTTAAGGGATTGAATCATGGCAGAGAGATGGGTTGGATCTTTTCTCCTCAGTGGTGATAAAGTAGCCATTGGACAGGATTTCTATAACATCATATCTGAATCTGAGTTACAAAGCTCCTCTGATCTAGGCTCAATAACATACTTCTCACCCTTTTATATTTATTCTCCACACTCCATCCATCCTCTCAACCCTTTCGGTAGTTTAGACATTAGGTTACCTTAGAATACCTAGAATAAGTGACCTTAAACTCCCCTCCTTTTTAGGACTGCCAGATCTGTAGTCAGATCTGGAGGGACTACTAGAGATGGCTCCCTTGGAGCTGTAGATCACCTTTCCCTGTGGGACAAACTCTTACTTATCAAAACTTGCCACAATGGACCCTGTATCTTGCAAGTCTAGGATTTCTTAGTTGTGCTGATTCCATCCACTGTTTTACTTTTTCTTTGATTTTTAAATTACTTTTACCACCAACCAATAAAACAAGCACACACTCAGAATTCTTAACCAACAGCGTCTCTCTATTCCGGGGCCACGCACAAACTCCACTAGGTGAATTTTAGTTCAGTTCACAGTTGGACTCGCTATGTTCTTCGCGCGGCTGCTTTTAGGCCTGATCTTCGTGAGATCTTCGCGACCATAAATTTTGAGAATTTTAATCCGCGCGATCTTCATGATGTCTTTACAGCTCTCCTCTTAACTGTGCGTCCTATCTGTGTGAGGGCATCTTCCACTGCATCCTTAGCTTTGCGAGGGAGCTTCTCAACTCTACGAGATCTATCTTTCTATGCTCTTATGCATTGCACTTGTTGCCTTTACAATTTTTTCATTCTCAGCCAACTTCATTCATCTACTAGGATTTTGGTCAATGTTAACCAGCACATGAGATGCCATGGTGAGCACTACCAGGTGTTTCAATAGGCTTTGGTTCAGCTATCATCTTTGCATGTCTTCTTCCTCTTCTTTGGCCCAATAAGGATGGATTTTGTGTTAAGCTACACAGATTATTGCTAACTAAAAAATACACGTAACAAATGATTATTAGTCTGCTTCAAGGTCTATCAGAGGGTAGGTTAAGAGGTGAAAAGTGGTACTTTTCAGTAAATAACACACCCCCAAACCTAATCTTTGCTAGTCCCTAAGCAAAGGAAAATTTAAAGTAACTATTCTACGAAATTAAATGCCACTTTCGTAGGGGGCACGAATACATTTAGCATATGCACCAAGCCTTTTAAACCCCTAGGTGATCCCTAGTGGAGGAGTGAAGTCTGCTGAGGGTTTTCAGTAAAGGTACCCACATACTTCACCCTTAAAATAGTTAAAAATAGTGTAGTCAATAACAAAACAAATTTCAATGAGTAAAGCCCCAGTCCACACCTATCCTTTAAAATCAGAGAAAATTACAACAGTAATGTAGCCATTTAAAACTCAAAATCAACATGCATTTGCATCACCACCAATGAGCTCACAACAGGAATACAATGTGCATAAAATTAGTACAAAGCTTGCCTTAAATTCAAAAATCAGGTTCAATAAAACACCAATGAATTTAAAATTCAGACCCAATTCTCACCAGGGCTATCTCTCAACAATGAAAATCAAAAGGGTGTTTACATTCTCATCAGCTCAAGAGCAGTTACAGACCCCAAATGGGCCTGCAAGCTTGAGCATAGGCTGACCTTCTAATTTCTGACATCCTCATGACTTTTCACCATAGATTGGACAACTCCTCATCTCCACATGACAGCTCATTTCACTTTGGATCTACAAGGTCATTTTGAATGGGTTGTAATGTGGCTTATGGGGAGGGGTATAAAGAATGAAGGGGTAAAAAGGGATTCAAAGTTGAGAAATTAGCAAGGTAAGGAGTGATTGATGACTTTACTACCTTCATTTCAGCACAACTTTATCTTACTTGATAAATTTCAGAATCAAAGTGGCCAGCTTCTCCTCTTCTTTTTAATTTTCAGATGATGTTCTTCTCTAGACTTTTCTTTCTTTCTCTTTTTTATTTTTTTTATTTTTATTTAATATTTTTATGATGCATTGCTACACAAAAAACCACTAATACACTGCTGTTCATTTGTTGCATTTCTTCTCCTTCCACCAAATGTTGGACAACTCTTACTATATTCAAGTCCTTCTCCTTTACCTTCTAAATTCTCAGAGTGAGGGTACAGTTGAATCAGGTCAAGAGGTTAAGGTGCAAGTACTCCAGTGTTTGTCAAAGAAAAGTAGGATTTCTAAGGCTCAATGAGTGTATGCAAAAGGACAATTTTAAAAGGTTGGATTTTCAGGCCCAAACTATCCAAATGAAAGCCTTGGATCATTTCCTTAGTGTCATGAGTGTTGTCAATCAGTTTTGATTTGGAGGTGCCTAACTTCTAGTGAAAAGGTCTTGACTCAATCAGTCTTTAAAGCTGAAGTAATGCCAAATACACTCTTCAAAAGAAAATGATGGGCCTAAATCTCACTAGATATGGTCCTCAAATTAACCCATGGAGTGTATTTTCACCTTTTTCTCTCCTCTTAGGTTCACTAAGTACTAATTAAAATTTTTTCTGATGTTAGCTTCTTGGTGGTGCAAAGATTTAAAAAATTTTAGCTTCAAAATGTCTGCAAAAATTTTTAATTTTCCACAAATTTTCTCATTCTAACAAGTTTGGTGGGAATTAACTTTATTCATTCCAATTCAACCAACATTGCTACACATAAGTTAACTACTTCATTGGCAGAACCTACCACACGCCCAAACCTATGAGGAGCAGTGTCCTCATTGATTCAAAGTTATATGTGGATGTGCAACAGGCTCATGATATAGACATTAAGAAAATAGTAACTACAAGAGAGAAAAACACATAACAAACAATCATAAAAATAAATAGACAAAAATAAAGAAAGATAGATTGGAAACTAGACAGAACAAAATAAAGAGCAATTTTATTATATAGTTAAAGTATGTACAAAGTAGGTGGAAGTAAACTACAAAAAAAATGATACACTATTTCCTAACTAAATATATGTGCAAAATTTATTAGCCATTTGAGGCTGTGGCTAAATATCTGCTGGTTCTTCTATAATTTTGACTCCTTTCCCTTTTTCAGACTCCCCAATAGCAGGTGGAAGTATTCTCCCAGTTGCTAGAGCTAATTGTCTTTCCAAGATTTCAGCTTCTTGTTTCGCCAATTCAGCTCGGGATATAAGGAGTTGTCTGATCTCCTTTGAAGCAGTCAACCTCTTCTCTAGTCCATTAGCTCTTAGTTTTTCTATTGCAGCAGCCATTTTCTCATGTTTTGCATTTAGCTTTTCTTAGGCGGCTATCCTTTCTTGGGCTTTATATAAACGCAACATTTGTTTCCACCCTTTTGCAATGTTCTTGAGCTGCATCTCGAAATCTAATTTTATGCGATGGATCCTTTCTTCATAGGGTATCCTGATTGATATTCTGATAGTAGCCATGCCTCGAATGACATCCTTTTTTATGTAAGGATTGGATTTCATTGCATGAAGGAGGGTGGAGTAGGAGGATGGAATAAGAAAAGGCAGGAATCAAGGGCTGGTATTCACTTGAAAAAGCGCCACCCAGGAATGAAAAAACAGTGAGTTGGGGAATTGCAGATGGAAGCTGAGGTTGGGATTCCTGATCAGGTTCCATTTAGATTGACTTAGAGAGGTGGATATTAGGTCATCCATATTTGTTGCAGCGTCGGAGGTGGCTGCAACAGGGGGAATATCTGGGTCAGTTAATGTGGAGGATTTAGTGTAGGTAGGAGGGGGTGTTGTGGCTGCTAAGGGTAAGGATTGGGATAAGGTAGCCAAAGTGGATAGAATGGCTTGGAGGCAGGTTGCTAGGTAGGCCTTATTTTAGAGAGTGGGGGTTAGGGATTGAATGTATGTCAAAATGGAGGCTTACTTTTGGGTGTTAGCCAGCATTTGGGACTGTAGGGAGAGTAGGAGGTGCAGGATTTGGGGTGAGAGGTCAAGTATGGTATTGGGTGTGGGTTGGATAGGTGAAACTGGTTGGAAGGGAGATGTGGGTCTATGAGTTAAGGTAGTGGCCTGTGGTGGTGTTGGATGTGGAGGGGTAAAGTGTGGAGGGTGAGGTGGGTCTGGGAGAGGTGTATACTCAAGGTTGATGTCACCTAGGATAGTGGACAGCATAGTAGAAAATTCTTCTCCTGAAAATGGCTCACGATCATGGGAGAAGCGAATGGATTGGTCTATAGGCTCACTAGTGATGGGCACAAAAGGTGGGGAAGTCTCAATGGAATAATGTGGGACTTCGAAGGTATGGGCTTCAGGTTCATAAGGTGTGGGTATGGGGTCTGGAATGATTGTGGTTTTAGAGATTGGAATTGTTTGAGTTATATAGGTGGGTTGGGGTGCAGTAGGGTTTTTGGAAGTTTTCCTTTTCTTCTGGTATGGGGTCTTGACAGGTGGGCTAGGGTGGGCTAGAAAAATAGGTAGGGGTGTAGAAATAGGTAAGGTGGTTGTTGCTATGGTGGTTAGTGATATAGAGTCAGGTAAGGGTAGTGGGCTTGTGATGGGCTGTGATGTCTGGGTTGAAGGTGGAGTTTGCCTGGAGGTAAAGGTAATGGATGAGGGGTGAGTGTGGTCTTTGGCACTAGGGAGGTGGGGTTGCAACAAGATCGAGTAGCCGCCGCAATGCCTACTTCATGAATGGTGGGGGCTGCTTCTCTCAGTAACTCCTCCCTCCTTTTCTTCTTTTCTATCATGGTGCCACTGATTCCCTATTATTTCTTCCCACTCTGTTTGGGGTTCAGTGTCATAGTCTCCTCCTCCCTTTTAAATGGGTACTTCCCCCACTTCAACAATGCAGTAACCAATCTGCAATAGGGAAGGGCATGACGTTTCTTTATTATTTTCACATTCTGGCATAAATCTATAATCCCCTCAAAAACTAACTTGGCAGCATCCAAGTAATGATTTCTGTGAAATGATAAGAGGTTATAAGCTATGGGGTACCTCCTCTCCTCCTCATGCCCAGAGCAATATGCATTTTTTCGCAACACAACATCCATTAGCCTGAGGTTGGGGTGCAGATCCCTTTTTCTGATTGAGTCACCTGAGGTAGTGATCCCTCCAGTTAACTCTTTATCTATCTCAGTAATGGTGGCAGTCAAAGGAAGACCCAAGCCCCATTCAATGTTATACCTGACTGGTATCCCTAGTATCCTCGGAATGTCTGACTGGTTAAATAGCATCTCAAAATCATCCATTAAAACCAGCAGTGCTGGGTTCCCATCAACACCAATTTGTAGCTTCATATTCTGATAAAATAATCTTACCAACTTTAGGAAAACCAGCTGCATTGAGGGTCTCAATAGGGGCAGCAGCGATGCCTTTACTAGATATTCTATGGAGGCAGAAGTCTTAGGTAGCTCCTCAAAATAGGCTTTAACGAAAATGGTTTCAGCCTCAAGCTGGATTGCTTCCACAAATTAAGAAGCGACCCTGAGGTGTTTAGTCGTCTCTTCCTCCTCAACCTCAGGGATCTCAGGGGCCACAACTTTGCCCTTTTTCTGCTTCTTCTTTGATTTTTCAGGGTTTGTAGTGGGTGGGTGCACTCTGGCCCTCTTCTTTGGAGCAGATTTCTTCTTTTCTTTTAGAATGGTGGGCTCCACAACAGGTGAGGGTGTCTCAGAGGACTCCAATGTGGAGGCCTTTGCAATCCTTGCCGACTTTCTAGTAGCCACAGGGCTGCCATTGGCGGATGGGTTTAGCATCGCGGCGGGGGTATCTACAAATTTTTAACCCGTGGCCATAGGTGCTCAGGTTATCAAAATTTGGGCTCACAACTTTTAGAAAATGCCAATCACTCTGAGTAAGCATAAAAGCTCTAAATTCTCCCCTTCTTCTCTTCTTTTAAATAAATCAAACACAGGGCAGAGAGAGAAATGGAGATCGTACCAGTTGATAGCTATGGTTCCACTTGAAATTGTCCACAGTAGTTCAAATCTCCCCAAACTTTACTCAAAGTTATCAGGAGTAGCTGAGGAACAATATGATGATAGGAAAATGCTTGAGGTAGTCTAAATTATAGAGTAGAGAAGAAAGGAGAGGAAAGGGACGCCTGTTCTTGTGCTGGGAAACTAGGGTAGATAGAGGAAATAATGAAAATGAAGGGCTTCGCTGAGTTTATAGAGCAAATACCGCAGTTCGCAAAGTAAAATTCTCGCGTAGTTGGCACTTAAGACTGCGAGACGTTCTGTCACGCAGAAGAGCAAACTGTCTCACATGGAAACTCATGGATCTGAATCATTGGCCTTAGTGTGTGAGGCCTTGTGTTGCATCAAAAATTTATCTCGCGTGGTGTTTGCACAAAATAACACTAAGGCCAAACTTCTCTTACAGCTTGAGCTCACGGAGCAGAAAGGCAACTCCATGAGGCATTTTTATAGCCACTGCTCAGGCCTTTAGCATGCGAGGAAGCCAAGTGAGGGCTCGCGCAACACATTTGAGCCTTCTAGCTCTACGGGACAACATTTCTTCTCAATATTTACTCAGTTAGTGTAGTGCAACACAAGGGTTGGTGCATCCCTGCTGTTGTGTACCCAACCACCGTATGAGCATGAGCAAAGAACCCACTGAGAAGTACTTCATTTCAACAGGATACTTAAGTACCCATTAACAACATTAATTCATCAACATTGCAGAATCTTAAAAATAGTTTTTCAGATCAAGTTCAATGCAATTATGATGAGAGCACCTCAACCAATCATCCACATTCATAAACAGTAAATTCAAATGACAAAAATGCACATGTATTCAACACAAAATTTAATACAAAATTCAAAAATAGATAAAGCAAGACAAGCAAATCATCTGATAGAATTCTAAAGAACATAAATCAAAATAGAAATTTCATACACTTATTACCAACTTTTGCTCATTGGGCACTAACTTCCTCCTGAGTAAAGGATGCATCACCAATCATATACTGACCTTTCAGATTTGTCAGGGGCTGACTAGGCAATTTTTCTTCTTCCCTCTTATTCAGAGCATTACAAATTTGGCCTAGCTGGTTCTCAATCTTCTTGATGCTCTGTCCATGAGAATTGACAGTTTGCACCAAGCTCCCCAAATTCTACATTGAAGCCAGCATATTCTCTTCAAATGAAGAGGATCTGGGTTGTTGTGGGGGCAGGGCCAACTGGTTAGACTGTGGGGCAGGTAACAAAAATTTTTACCTTGGCGGGTAACCTTGATTAAACTGGTGCTGGGGTCGGTAAGGAGCTACCATTTGCTGTTGCTGGGGTTGAGGATATGAATTTTGTCTCCACCTCAGATTTTTGTGGTTCCTCTAAGAATACCCAGCAGGCTACTGGCCAAAAGTTTGAGCAACATTGGCTTGCTCCATAACAAAATTTAGAAACTGGGTGGCAGATGGACAATTATGAATAGAATGTGTGGGAGACTGGCATATCAGACATGCTTCCTCCACCTATGCAACCACCCGGGGCTACATCACATTCATGAGTTTGTCAAATTTTAAGCTTAGGTTGTCCACCTTCCTCTCCAAATCACCTTGCACCTTCACTTTATATATTCTACCTTTAGGGGTGGCCTCTTCTACCATCTTAGCTGGAGTCTGGCTATCATTGCTTGATAGAGGCTTCTGCTGTATGAAATTTTCTCTTATTATGTCAAACAACTCCCATGCTTCCTCAGTTGTCTTGTGGAGGTAACTACCACCACAGGAAGCATCCACCATATCCCTGCTCTTGGAATTAATTCCTTGATAAAACACTTAGACAAGCTACCACATTGGGATTTGGTGGTAGGGGCATTATTTTAATATCATCTGGAATCTTTTCCAAACTTCCTAAAAATCCACAGTTGAGGACTGAGTGATTGACAAAATATTTTTCCTCATCTGGCTAGTTTTGTTCATGGGAAGGAATTTGGCCAGGAATTTGGTTTGAAGGTCACTCCATGACTATATGCTGTTGGCTGGGAGTTTTGATAGTCATGTGCTGGCTTTATCTTTTAGTAAGAAAGGAAGAAACCTCAGTTTGGTGGCCTCTGGCCCCAAGCCAATAATATTGAAGGTAGTGCAAAGTGCTATAAATTGGTCGATGTACTTGTAGGGATCTTCTTACTAAGCCCATAAAATGAAGGCAGCATATTGATGGTTGAGGATTTAATCTCATAATTTTCCTCAACAAAGGGGAATTGAATGCAGAAGGGAGAGGTGTACTCCCCAGGTGTATTGTACTCCTTTAATGTTCTCTGCCTCTCAGCCATGATAGTTGATTCGGTTTCAATAGCAGGGCCTTGTGGGGTGCGTCTAGTCTAAGGATCCTTTCAACCTCTAGATTTGAAAGTTCTAGCTCAGGGTTTAAAGACCTTTTACCATACATATACTCACACCCACAGTAAGTATAAAAAATGCTCACAAGCACACACGAAGAATATTTCAAACAAAAATGAACAACTACACAGATTTACACTAAACAAAGACAGGGAAGTAAACATAAATGGATTTAGATTTAGGGGTAAGTAAGTGTAAATGGAGCTAGCTTCACTCCAAATGCAGCTCTAGCTTTTCCCTTCCTCTATTCCCATTTCTGCAAAATTTCACAAAGAATCAGTAGTACTTTTATTCTAGTTTAGGTATAACTACAAAGAATTTTAAAATCTAAATTATAGCACAACTCAGGTCTACTAAAAATATCAATATCCCCGGTAGCGGCGCCAAAAACTTATTATTGGATTCATTTCCTTAGTTGCTTTGCTTATTATGTGGTCAAAACCAATTAAAAACAAAGTAAAATAAAAGAATGGATTCAGCACAACTAGAGTAAATCTAGACCTGCAAGATACAGGGCTTATTGTAGTAAGTTTTGATAAGTACGAGTTTGACCCATTGAGAAATTAATATAGAACCCAAAATGGGCTATAATAGTAGGCCTCCAGATCTGGCTACAGATTTGACAATCCTAAAGAAAGGGAGTTGGGTGTCACGACAACATTAAATTAATCCTAAAAATATAGAAATAAAATGTATCCCTATCCTGAAGAAAAGGTTAAGAAGAAGGTGGCGATGGTGTGTACCAAAATGAAATATAAAAATTGGTGAGAAGTAAGCAGGTTCTAGTCAGAGTTAAAGCAATACTGTAACTCAGATTTAGTCTGTCTCTGTAGTGCTTCTTGCTGAGACGCTATCAAAAGCCTCAACAAGTTAGAAATATCTACTTTAACCCACGCCATTTGTGGTGCTCTTAAGGCTATAGGCTGTCCACTCAAATGGTCACAGCCTATCCTATAGAGTATGTCAAATCCCATCAGTTAAATCGAAAATTGCCCATCTACTCCAGAGGAGTGGACTGATCATTTCCCCAGCCACTGGACCAAATCAAGCCATGAATACTATTATAGTACTATGTAATGCCAGTACTACACGCTCCCCATATTTGTGCATAGATCTGACAGACATCCATAAGTATTCTAACCCATAAGATCCTAAGTGCTTTGCCAAGGCCAACGGCTCACTGGTACCTACAAAAAGGATCATGCAATAGGTTAAATAGGGTTTTTGATTCAAATTTGAGGATTTTTACAAATGGCTCAATGACTCAAATGCAAGCTGCAATTACTACAGAGAGATCAGCTCTAGCATCTAATGTCGGTCAGGTAAAACAGAGGGGAGCCAGTTCTTGTACAAACCTCGTCACAAGGCTCTAGAAGCTCATGTGTAGGGGAGAAACCCCTCTCTTAAATATGTGATTGGACACAACCTTAGGGCTATACTCTGTCCACTCAAATGGTCACAGGATATCCCATTAGTCTGTCCATACAACAGAGGTTTGAGAAAGAACATTAAGACTATTGTAACCACCATGGTCCACAGGCCTCCGAGCTCCCCAGATCCAGCATTGCTTTCCATGGGACTATCAAACCAAGGGAAATCAGGTGGTAAATAATAGATTTAATAGAAATTTAATGGGCTAGTCCTAAATACGTAGATCCTATAGACATCAAAAGAAACCATGAGATCTTTAGATTCAATTAGGCATTAAAACAGTAATCCATTGATAAATAAAAAACTTATAATGAACTATCTCTAGGCTGCAGCCTGCACACAACTGTTCAACAGTAAATATTGCCTTATTGAGGTGGATCCTAGCTTTCCTCTTCTGTGTGCATAAGTCCTTCAGGAACTTTGCATAGGCCAGGACTTGCTTTATGGCATCAAGAAAAGGTAAATTAATTTTCACCTACTTAAATGTGTCCATCATTTCCTCCATTCAAGCATTCCCCTTGTAAAAAGGAGAAGGGCCATTAAAAACTTGAGGACATGACAGATGAGGTGCTGCTGGTATCTCGTCTGCTGGCCTATTATTCTCATCAATTTTTTTCTTTTTAAAGGGGCTCCACACTAGCCCCTTTATTTTCCTGCTCCTGCTACTCAACGATAGGGAACAAGTCCTCTCCCTCTGCAGTTCTCTTTGCATAAAAAACCACTTTGTTGTCCACCACTTTACCACTCCTCAAGGTAGTGATGGCCTTAACTTCCTAAGGAGTTGAACAAGCTTCACCTATTATGAATTGTCCCTTGGGATTGGTCATTGTTTGACTCGGGAGCAGCCATCTTCTCTTTTTGTTAGAGTATTTGAGCGTTGACCATGGTGGTCTTCTATTTTCTTTATACTCAAGCTGTGGGAATTCATAGTTTGTGATAGGGAGCTGAGATTTTGTAATGAAGATAAAACCTGCCCCTGAAAGGAGGGGGCTCTAGGTTGTGGTGGTGGCACAGTCAATTGACTTTGTTGTGCCACTGGCTGTGGGAACTGATGTCTTGGAAAATAATCTTGATTGTATTGCTGAGGTCTGTAGGGCAATGCCTATTCTTGCTGGGGTTTTCAAAATTGTCTTGTCTCCACTTCAAGTTCGGGTAGTTCTTCTAAGAAAATCGAGCAGGTTACTGCCAATAAGAATGGGCAGCATTGGCATGCTCCATTACTAACTCAGTGTATTGACCAGCAGAGGGACAATTTAGAAGGGAGTGTGTGGGAGATTGGTATATCAGACATTCCTCCTCAACCTATGCAGTTGTTTGGGGTTGCACCACACTCTGTAATTTATCAAATTTTTATGACAAACTGTCCACTTTCCTTTCTAGGTCATTGTATACATTAAGTTCATACAATTTTCATTTTGAAGTGGGTTTTTTTATAGCTCTAGCAGCTGGCTCAATGTCATTTCTTATCCGAGATTCCTGCTACGTAGAGTTTTCACTTATGACATCAAATAAATCCCATGCTTCTTCATCAATTTTGTTGAGATATGTGCTACGACAAGATGCATCCACCATGTATCTATATTTAGAATCTAACCCTTGGTAGAAGTTTTGAACAAGCTGTCATTTGGGTATTTGGTGGTGTGAGCATTGTCTCAGCAGTTCCTTAAATCTTTCCCAATCTTCATGAAAGTCCTCAGTTGGGAACTGAGCAAAAGAAATAATTCTCTTCCTCAACTGATTTGTCTTACTCATTAGGAAGAATTTAGCCAAGAATTGGCTTTGTAAGGCATTACAAGATGTAATGCTATTTGCAGGGAGTTTATTTAGCCAATTTCTAGCGTTATCATTTAATGAAAAAGGGAACAATCTCATCTTAGTGTCTTCATTCCCAGACTAGCAATCTTAAAAGTTGTCATAGAGACGGAAACTCATATATATGCTTATAAGGGTCTTCTTTACTCAGCCTATGAAAGGATGGCAACATCTGGATGGTCTGAGATTTGATTTCATAGTTACCCTCAGCGGTAGGGAATTGAATGGTGAAAGGGGATGAATATGCCCCTGGTGCATAATAAGCCCTAAGAAGTCTAGGTTGCTAACACATCTCAAATGTTTCTAAATGTTCAGCAGAGGTGTGTGCTATTGGCCTCTCAACTTCAAGATTCAATGGTACAATTTTAGGATTGAGGGACCTTCATCCCAGCATACAACACTCAGCAAAGCAAAAGACAACATACAACAAATAGAAAAATGCTAAACACTATTGCAAAAATTAAAGAAAACATAAATGAAACTATAACGAGGGAGAAAGAGATGAAAACTATGGTAGAATTTGCTCCAGCTACAACAATTGTGTCCCCTATTTGCTACTACTCCAGATCTGTAAAAATTCAAAGACCCCAATAGTAATTTATTCAAATACAAAAGAGACAACAAACAGATCTAAATCAGAACATAAAGAAAAGCTTAGATCTACTACTTAGATAAAAAAATCCCTGGCAACAGGGCCAAAAACTTGTTGGTTTAGTGTTTGTGTTGTTCTTTATTATAAAAATGGTCAAAATATGACAGAACAAAGAATGACAAAAGTACAAAAAAGATGAAAAAAAATGGGACACCACCTACAAGATACAGGGCTGTTGTAGCAAGTTTTGAATGAAGTAAGGATTGTCCCACAGGGAGTTATGGATCTAAAAATAGTAAATCTCCATATCTGCTACAGATATGGCATCTCTAAACCTAATCTATCTTAATCTAAGAAAATAGGATAAAAATAGGGTGTTTTTGGGGTTGTCACTAACTAAAACAGAAATAAATGTAAAAAAATAAATAAAAGGAAGGGGGTTTAAAGAAGGATGAAAGTGGTTTGGTAAAAGAAATTTAAAAAATGGAGTAGGCAGTGAGAAGTTGATTTTTACTGCAAACAGCAATGTAAGATAGAGCAAGAGTTGGATCTGAAGCAATCCTTCATTTGGCTACAAGCACAAATGCAAGGAAGAATAATCCAACTCAACCCTGAGATGTTGATTAGTCTTAGGGCTATAACCTGTCCACTCAAATGGTCACAGGCTATCCCATGGATATAATCCAGTCATGGGGGTTAAAATGAAATAGTAAAATCACTGTAGACACTATGTTTGTAAGGCTACAAGCTTATACATGCATAGGTGCATAAAATCCATAAACATCTAATGAAAATTACAAGAGAATACAGATCAAATGAAATATTAAAATCAACTTTTCATTGCCTTAAAGAAACTTACAATGATACAGCTCTCAAATCTACAGTCTCTATAGGACTCTAAGCTCTTCACAATGTTGTTATAAAGCCATGAACAATAAAACTAGTCTTAACTGCTACAAAGATTTAGCCAGCCATGCTAAGCTAGGAAGAGAAGAAGAACATAAAAGAAGTTGATCTAAACCATTAAAAATGACCTAAGCTGGCGTGTGTTGTCTAGTGTGATCCCCCCACTTGATCTGCACTCTTTACATGGTATTTATACAATCTATAAAGTTACTTTTTGCTCTAGCCAATCAGAGGATAGGAGAATCAAAATAGGTAGGATCTCTTGACATGGCCCAATTTCAGCCAAGTATTGCCCCCATTCTGTTAGGAAACGCACAGTACACTCAGACATGTGTCCCATGTGTTGTGGTAATCCCAAAGATGCCCTTGAGCTTCAAGAGGATGGCATCCTTTTGAAGGCTGCTAACTCGATTGCTTATTATGTACTATAATTATATTAAATTCAAGTCTTAACCTATTGTAAGCGCACAATAGAAATTGTAGAGCTAGTATAGGATCGATCCCACGAGGAAGTTCATTATCTAATTAATTTCTAGTTTATATCTTTTATCTAAATCCCTATCTTAAAAACTTTTTTTTATCTTTAAGATCTAACGTACCGGAAAAATATGAATAAAAGAATGGGTTATTAAAGTAACGTGCATAAAAATAAATCCTAATCCTCCTTCTACAGATTAAGGTCGTCAATCTTAATCTTCAACTATCGGATATTTATGAAAATAAATAGTGCCATTACAACATATTTCTAGTCTCCTATCATTGGTCGTTAATCAAATCTAAGATCCTATCAATACCGATTTAATCAAATCAATAATCAACCAAAAATTTGGGTGTCAATCAAACTAGCAAACTGAAGATGGAAAAGTAAAAACCGTTACACTAATCTGCAAATTCTAACCCGAGTCATCAATTCAAATTAAAACTTGGAGATGTTTGCAAAGCAAATAAAATCTAAATTAGAAAACAAAGTAAAATATATCCTTCACCCCTCAGTCGTAGTCGTCAATTGCTCCTGAGAAATTACAGATATCTATACTAATCTTCAGCACTCAATTGCAGTCGTCAATTGCTCTTAAGAAACCTTAGATATCTAATCTACTCTAACTAGTATACACTACTTTGATTGGAAGAAAATCTAATTTCAGGCGTCAATTGATGATAAAATTCTTCGGTGCTTATTCCTATGCCGAACCCTCTTATTTATAGATCATAAGGGATTTGTTTACAAAGATCAAGTTCTAATAAAAGAAACTACTAATAACAAAAGATTTCTAATATAACTCTAATTCTTAATTTTATCTTTCCTTGCTTTCTTTAGTTGATGTTCTTCTGGATTGTTCTTTATTGAGCAGCAGCAGAGTCCTTCGGATTAGATCTTTATCAATCTTCTCGGGTCCGTGGTTCACTAGACTTGTAATTATAGGAGTTTTCTAATTCTGGATATGGCAGTGTTATACTCTCACGTGGTCCACAGTAGCAACAATAGTAAAAAGCATCTATTTTTTTAGGAAATCATAAATAACGATTTTCTATCTTTAATAGCTTCTTTTGGAAAATCGTTAATCACGATTTTCTATTTCTCAAAGCTTCCTCACAGTTGACGATTCTCAAAATTACGCTTTATCGCTTTTCTCTTTTTGTCACTTTCAAAGAATCGTAAATTACGATTCTCTGGCTTTCAATAGGCGAAAAACATCTTGTTCGCTCGATCGTCTTTCTTATGATTTTTTGAGTTCATTTTAATAAAGATTAACACTTAGGCTCTAATTTACTGCTCATCTCTAATATCTGCACATTAGTATCTCATTAATAGAAAACTAAGTCCTAGCATCACTAAATTAAGGGTGATAAAATGATAAATTATGTGACTGATCAACTGGTCGTAAGGCTGGAGTGCTGAAGGTTTGGTCTGCTCGATAGCTGCTCAAGTGGATTGCTTCAAAAGGTTTTTTTGAAGGATAGTTCTGAAGGTTTCTCGAGAGGATAGACTACTTTCTGAAGCATTTTTTAGAGGATGGAATGTGTAGCTTTGAATTGCTCGACAGCTGCTCTAGTGGATGGTTCTGAAGCTTCTAATCTGCTCGACAGCATACATCTGAAGGCTTTCTACTCAAAGCTACTCGACAGCTACTTGAGAGGATTAACTACTACAACATTGAAGTGCTTGACAGCTGCTCAAGGGAGACCAAGGTGCATCGCTCTAGAGCGCTTGAAATGATATTTTCTACTTCTGCTAGTGTGCCTAGTATGTCGACACTCCTTTAGGCATGGGTGTTAGGGAATTTTTTGGTGCTTGCTGCTAACTTTATTGAAAACAATGATAAGAATGTGTTAGTGAAAATAAATCAAAGGTGGATGGAAAACTACAGAGCAGCAAGTCTAAAAATACACAGACCTGCAAGATACAAGGCTTGTTATAGCAACTTTTAATAAGTAAGAGTTTGTCCCACAGGGAAAAATGATCTAAAGCACCAAGGGAGCTATCTTTAGTAGGCCCTCTAGATCTGACAATCCTAGATGGAAGGGGATTTAAGGTCACTATTGTCTACATCCTAAGATAACCTAATGCCTAAACTACAGAAATGGTTGAGAAGAATGATGGAGCGTGAGGAAATAAATATAAAAAGGGTGAGAAGTAGGCTATTAAGTACAAATCTGATGGGTTTTATAACTCAGACTTAGATCTACTGCTATAGAAATCCTGTCCAATGGCTATATTATCAACAAAGAGGAGAAAGAATCTAACTCACCCCTGTGCCATGATCCAATCCCTTATGGCTATAACCTGTCCACTTGAATGGTCACAGACTATCCAATAGGAGAACAACAGTCCAAAGATGGGTCAGAACAAGTTTATCATTATAGGCACTACTTCTTCCAGGCTACCAGCTTAAGAATCCATATGAACCTCAACCTCTAAAGTTCTATGTGTGGGGCTAGGCCTGTAATGTGCACTAGCCTGGACACACAGAACCAGCAAGAGTTTGAGTACTAGCTTTAGATCTAGCTGTTCACTGGTTTAGAAAGATAGCACTGATCCAGTCAAAAGCCTACAATCTCTACTGTCAGATCAGATCTGCCATCTGATGGAGGGTCTATACAAATACAGGGGAGTCTGTCTCTGCACAATCTCTCACAGGGCTACAAGCACAGGTGCAAAGAAGAAGAATTTGTCTTAGATCTGTGGATTGGCCTCACCCTAGGCTATAACCTGTCCACTTAAATGGTCACAGACTATCTACAGAGGCTATCCTCCTCACAGAGGTCTAAGACAGAACAATTAAATTACTGCCACCACCATGTTCACAAGGCTACCAGCTCAAGCTCCCATGGGGATTCAGATTTAGTGGATCCCCTAGTGGGCCATAGGCATGAAATGTGCCTAACCTGGACACACTGGTCACTTGGACCTAAATAAACCCTTAAAAATAATCCTCCATTACTTATAATACAACTTAGCAATGGAGGATCTCAAGACAGCAGCCTTATACATAACAACCCTCAAACTTCAATCCCATACATACATAAGATCCTATTATAAAACTCCATTAAAATTATTCCAAATAAACATACAAAGGCATAGCCAGCAAGTGCAGGACTATGGAGAGAAGAAAAAGGAAAAAGAAGCTGCCTAAACCCTAACCTTAGCCTACTGGAACTATTCAGCTAATTCAAGAAGGAGTTAGAAGTTTTTAAAACCTAAACTAGGCTTAGGCTTATATAGCAGTTAGTTGTGGGAGCATTAGGGATAGGAAAACCCTAATTTTATTGATGCAATCGTGGCCCCTTTATGTTCCTTAGATGCCTCGGGGCGTGTGCATGGAGATTGGAGCATTGGAGTGAGTGCCCTAATTGCTAGAAGTTCCCAGATTGCCCCTGTAGAAGTGGGGGAGGGAAGTTAAGATCCCGAGCCTCGCTAGGTAGCAAGAATTTTTAGGTCTTATCGTGTGATAGAATTGGCGTCACGGGATTTCATTGACTTGAAGCTCTTACAGTCACAGGATAGATGGTTTGGTCATCGCGAGATTGCTCTTTCCATTTGAATGGCATAGGAATCACGCGCACAGTTCATTCCTTGGTGAATCTTGCGGGGATCCTCGTGAAGAAGCAATGCACATAGGCCTCTGGATTGTGCGAGCAGTTCCCTGAAGATTTGCATCCCATGGCCACTCCGCGACAGTTGCACGCAGGAATGCTGGAGCTCTCTCTCCTCAGTGAATCATGCGAAGATTAAGGCTCCTTTCTTGAGCTATGTGAGACTACGCGAGACTGCGTGAAGTATGCTTTTCACTTCCTTCTATCATCAATCTGCGCGACTAGTTGGTGTGCTGCCTTCCGAAACCCATGACAACTGCGCGAAGCATTCTTTCTGATTCAATTGAACCCTGCGACATATGTACGAGGCTCACTTCTTAGCTTGTTGCTGCTTTGTTATGCCTATGCTGCAGCCAGTTCTCTATCTGGATCTAACTTCCTTTCTCCTGAGGCACTTCTAGGGCAAAAGCAAGCTTCTTGGCATGGTTAGGGCCTTATCTGCAGCTGCTGCTTATTACCTATAAAATGGGCTTAACACACATTTATTACATGACTAAGGGTCTAACAGAGATTAAGTTAAGGGGTGGAAAGTGGTACTTTTCAGGTCGTCACAATGGGTCCCACTTGTCTCTCTTTACAGGACTTCTAGGGGTTCAAAGCATGCTGAACAACCCATATGGTGGTAACCACCATGGTTCAATCTTTGAATTTCTATTAGCTCCACTGCTTAACTCTAATTCTTCTCTTCTTAGCACTTGTTACATGGATTGTTGTACTATTCTACAGATTATTACTAACTATAAAACCATACTCAAATATCAATTATTAAATAGCTCCAAGGTCTAGTAAAGGTTAGGCTTGGAGGTGGAAAGTGGCATATTTTGTTGATTAACAAATGTATATAGTGGGTCTTTATCTGATACAATTCTAGCAGGTATATCGTGTAATCTGACAATCTCTTACAAGCATAAATCTATAAGTTTGTCGGTTGTATAACACGTGCAGTAGGGTAGAAAGTGAGCAGAGTTGGTTAGTCGATCCGCGATTACCCAAGTGGCGTTGTATCCTTTCTATGTCCTCGACAGTCCAAGTATAAAATCCATGGAAATATTCTCTCATTTCCACTCAAGAATTGGTAATGGCTGTAAAAAACCTTAAGGGTGTCTATGGTCTGCTTTCACCTGTTGGCAAACCAGGCATTTTGCTACTTATTCTGCGACGTCTTTATTGAATCCTCTCCACCAAAAATTCTTCTTAAGGTCATGATACATCTCGATATTTCTGGGATGGATAGCGTATGTAGACTTGTGTGCTTCTTCTAGTATTGCTTATCTTAGGTCGACGTCAGTCCGTACACATAATCTATCTCTAAACAACAAGGACCTGTCATCCTTAATAGATAAATCTGGCTGATTTCCCCAGATCACTCCCTGCCTGATAGCGATCAGTTCTGTATCGGTCATTTGCATCACACAAATCATATCAAAAAGTGTAGACCTCACAGTGATGTTAGCCATCAAGGCTCCTGTGTCTCTAACATCAAATTTGTCTCACACAAGGCCATGCCTTCAAGTAAATGCCATCCGTGTATCCTTGTAATGGGATGTGATAATTGAGCTGATGATTTTTGGCTCAGTGTGTCAACTATCACGTTTGCCTTCCCTGGATGGTATTAGATAGAGCAATCGTAATCTTTGAGGAACTTCATCCATCTCCACTGCTTGAGATTTAGATCTTTTGGGGTAAATAAGTACTTGAGGCTCTTGTAGTCGGTGAATATCTCAAATGTTTCACTGTAGAGGCAATGTCTCCAGATTTTTAAGGCAAAAATAATCACTGCTAGTTCAAGGTTGTGTGTGGGATAGTTCTTCTCATGATCTTCCAACTGCCTAACCATAATAAATGACTTTCTCATTCTGGTTTAACACACAACCTAGTCCGATGTGGGATGCGTCGTTGAACACTGGAAATCCTCCACTGCTTGATGGTAGGGCGAGTACTGATGCAGAGGTTAATTTCCTTTTTAGCTCTTGAAAGCTTTGTTCACTCGACTCGGTCCACTCAAATTTGGTATTCTTCCTAGTGAGACGTGTTAGTGGTTCAACAAGTTTTGCAAATCCTTCCACAAATCATCTGTAGTATTCGGCTAATCCCAGAAATCTATGAATTTCGGTTACGGTTCTTGGCTCCTACCATTTTACTACCACTTCTATCTTAGCTGGGTCCACTATTATCCTAGCTTCTAAAATGACTTGTCTAAGAAAACTTACCTGTTCTAGCCAGAATTCGCATTTACTAAACTTTGCATACAACTGGGAGTCTCCAAGTGTTTGAATTGCTAGTCGTAAGTGTTGCTCATGTTCTTCTTTCGTTCTTGATTAAATGAGAATATCATCTATGAAAACAAGTACCCATTTGTCCAGATAAGGTTTGAACTCGGTTCATGAGGTTCATGAGGGATGTTGGTGCATTTGTCAATCCAAATGGCATCACTAGGAACACGTAGTGGCCGTATCTCGTGCGAAAGGCTATTTTTGGAATGTCTTCAACTTTCACCTTCATTTGATGGTAACTCTACCTTAAGTCGATCTTGGAGAAGAATCTCGCTCCTTGTAATTGATCGAAAAGATCATCGATTCTTGGGAGTGGGTAGCGGTTCTTTACCGTCAGCTTGTTTAATTGCCGATAGTCGATAGAAAGATACATAGAACCATTCTTCTTCCTGAGAAACAACACGAGTGCTCCCCATGGAGACACACTTGGCCTAATAAACCCCTTACCTAGAAGCTCTTACTACTGTTCTTTGAGCTCTTTCAATCCAGTTGGTGCCATACGGTATGGAGTTCTCGATAGCGCTTTGGTGTCGAAAGCTAAGTCTACTGCGAATTCAGCCTCTCTGTCTGGCGGTAACCCCGATAGTTCTTCAGAGAAAACATTTGGGAAGTCACACACGACAACAATATCGATAAGATTGACTTTTTCCCCCTTCCCATCTTGTAAGAATGACAGGTACCCATGGCATCCCTTGTTTAGTAGTCGTTCGGCTCGAATGGGGATATCAAGGGTGCGACATTCGGCTGGGTACCATAGAATTTAAATGGTTTCCCTCTCTTGGGGCGAAGAGTGACTATTTCTCGAAAGCAGTCAACGTTTGCATGGTGTGTGGATAACCAATCCATGCCAAGGTTTACATCGAATCCTTGCATATCCAATAACATCAAATCAACCCTACTCTCATGTTCTTCGATGACGACGACCACTGATTGACACGTTGTATCCGTTCTCATAGAATTCCCTGTTGGAACTGAAACTGGCAGAGTTAATTCCAAAGGTTCAGGCTCGAAGCTTAGTTCGACCACAAATTGTGTAGACCTCGGGTCTATCAACACTAATGCCTTGTGAGAGCATATATCCATAGCGGTATCACTCTTCATGTACAAGTATAGGGTACCTAGGTTTCATTCATTGATTTAATTAGATGCATATACAACAATGATATGAAAATCTAAATAGTAGTTTCATAGACAATTTTATCAATGCACCTTCTTCATCTAAAACGAATAAATTAGATTTATGATCCAAAAGAATCATACCTTGAATCACATCGTTGCTTGTCTAGGCACCCTGTGCCGATACGGCATATGCTCGGCCTTGTACTATAGGCCGTGGGGATCTCAAATTATGTGTTATTGCTACAACTGTTTTCATCTCAAGGCATTCTCTAATCTGGTGCCCCATCTTCCCACATTTAAAGCATGCTCCCGTAGTCCTTCGGCACTCTTCTATTTTATGGGACTTTCCGTACTTTTTGCATGCCTCAATTAGTGCGGAGGAAGCAGTATGAGAGGTTTGTTGCACCCTCGACCCACCCGTTGTTGTAGGGTTCGATGTATGGAAAGGCCTTGGGGGTCTTGGGGGCAAAGTCACAGAGTATAATGGCCTTGAAGATGCCATTGGAGTAGGCTGTGATGGTGGTGGCATCAAGTATCTTGGCCTCTTGCTGGTCTGCTATGAGCTAACATCTTGAGTCTGACTCTTTCTATTTCTATCTTGTTCGTCTCATCTCTTCAACATATTATCAACATCCCTATCAGCAATGAGCCCTCATTGCTGATAGGGATGTTGATAATAGAGATATCGTCGGTCGTATGTCATCAGCTCAAATAGAGATATCCTCTCTTTGGTGACCAGCTTTAGGCAATATTCAAACTTTTAAGTCTTCATCAGTACGGTGGCCACTCGAGTTGGTGCGAATCGCGATAGTCGAGTGAATTCAGCCTGGTATTCTCGTACACTCATTTACCCTTGTGCCAGATTTACAAACTGGATTTCCAATTAACGTCTCTCTACTGCCAGAAAGTAATTCTCCTTAAAAGCATCAGTGAATTTGGCCCATGTCCAAGGTGTCCCTGATGCTCGGATCCTTTAAACGGATTTCCACTAAGGGTCTGCTTCACCCTCGAGTTGGAACGTGGCTCAACTCAACTTCTACTTAGTACAACAGACTCTTTGAAGGACCTTCTCAATCTGATTCAACTATTGCTCCCCTTCAGGCGGACCGGTCTACCCATAAAAGCTCGGAGGCCTCAACCTCTAGAAATCTTGGAAACCGGATGGTTGTCTTCACTTAGCCAGTATCACCATGGTATTTACCATGGTCTCTTGGAGCTGCTGGTTATTCTCGCGTTTGGGAACATTGCCAATGTTGTTCCCCACTCTAGATGTTTGATTTTCGTTTCCTACAGGGATCGGGTTTGATCCATAGGCCAACCCTCCACCATTCAGGGTATCTCTAGTATTCACGGTCCTTGGCCTCCCTCTACTAGGAGGCATATTGACTTGTCATGACCATGAAACACTAAGTCGGATTGATCCTAATATCCTAGTTTTAAGAATGGCTGAAAACTAATGTCGTTGCTTCTC